>JANHAO010009035.1:0-18725 GCA_026873985.1 Saraca asoca | reverse complement strand
GATTAATAAAGGATTAGAAGGAAAAGATTATTGTTTTGTACAAATTCTTGGAGCAGTAGTAGACAGAAACATGTTTTGACTCTTCAAACTTCAAACACAATTTGTATAAAAGGCTTTTAGAGACTTTAAACAGAAACATTAATCTCCTCAAGATCATAACCTAAGTACTTCAAGTTTGATATTAATATAAGCCAAAATCGGATCTTGATAAGTAGGTTATCACTCAGGTGCTAGCTAGCTGGTGAAAAGCCACTTAACACCAAGGCATTCCAAATAGATTATATAAATTCTTTAGAGGAAAACCAGAAACTTGTTTTATGCATTTGTTCTGAGTGTTTTTTGCACGTGTCTTGTTGAATATTGGGTCATGAATGTCCAATTATCACAACTCGCTTTAGGGAGGAAGGTATGGAGTAGAGATACAGATACGATAATCTAACTAATCTATTTTTGTAGCATATGCTGATATTATGCACGTATAGTAAAAGTTTTTTTACTAATATTTTGGACATACATACGCTGATGATGTACTTAATTGTCCATCCTTTAATGGGAAAGTGCTTAACAAAGATGATGCTTATTGACAAATTATGCAAGAACAATGTGCTGGTTAATAAACTATCAGTTCAAACAAAAAGGGATGTGTTCTTATTACTATAAAGAAAAGCAGGAACAATATAGCTCAGAACATGTGCGCAACTAACATTGTTGTTTAAAATAAATAATCACAATCAATAATAAATTAACCAACACATTAAATATTACCAACCAAAATAGCACCAAGAAGAAGAAATTGAAGTATCTCAACCCTTGCCCACAAAGCCTTTGTAAAACTTTAGTAAAAAATGCAGTCTAAGAAAATACAGTTTAACAAAACATTTAACACAACAAAACAAAGTAAAGAGAAAAGTCCTGGTTCTTAGGAAGTCATCAGCATGCATTTAATGAAGTTGTCATTATCTATGTACTTAGTAATAACTAACCTATACAGACAACTTTGCTTCTTCCAAAAGCAAATAGAAATGACCAACAAAAACAAATGTGTAATGAAGGGTTTGGTGGGAAACAAATCCTTATTAAGCGAACACCTAGCAATCCAACAAAAATAAAAATGGTCAAAAAACCTTTGATTGTTAATATGATATTGATTGGAATTTTGGAAGTAGTTGGCGCTGTCTCCCATTATTATTATCGAGGAATTGAGATTTTTTATTTAAAAATAATTTTATTATAAAATGTTTTATTTATTTAATATTATATTTAAAAAGTATGACAAAAAATTACACGTATTATTTTAAAGAGAAAGATATTTTTTTTCTATTATTATAATATCATACATTAAAATCAAATAATAATAATTTATTTACTATCTTATGAAATATTTATTTAATTATAAGAAAATATAATTTAATAAAAGAGAATAAATATTTTAATAATAAAAAATAAAAATTTAAATTAAAAAATATTTTAGTCATAAAGACAATAATAAGGAATTAATTTTTAAAGATTAATTAAGATTAAAAAAAATACATATAATTTTTTTCGGTAAAAAACATAGATTTTAAAATAATAAAAGCTTCTAATAGATATAATATTTTTTCCAAAAAATATAGATTTTAAAATAGTAGAAATTTATAATAGATATAATTTTTTTATTATTATATCTAATATAGATTTCTAATGTAAATTTTAATTTTTATTGAGATTTTACTATTTGTTTATAATTTTTTCACCTATGAGTTTTTGAAACTTGATAAACAATAATAAAAAAAATCAAATTATAATTAATCTTTATAAATCAAGTCTTTGTTATTGTATTTATGTATAATATATATATTTTTTAATTTTAATTTTAATTTTTTGATATTAAAATATTTACTCTCTTGTTAAATTATATTTTTATAATTAAATATATATTTTATAAAATAGTAAAAATTATTATTATTATTATTACTATTATGTAATTTTAGGAGATGAAAATAGAATTTTGATTTTAAGAGACTATATATAATCGATTTATATTTTAAGAGGATAAAAAATATAATTAAGTCAACTATTACTATTTATTTTCATTCTATTTAAATAAAAATTAGATTTTGAATAAAATTAATTTGATTTTGATTTTAAAAGAAACAAGTAAAATTTTATTTAAAAAAATAAATTAGATTAATTTATATTTTAGGGGATAAAAAAATGCTACTAAGCCTTAATTTTTTCTATGATTGTTTGTGCAAAAGGAAGTCACGCTGCATTGGATTTGGAGGTGTAATGATTGTTTTATGTATGAGACATTCACATGTGTGCACATAAATAATGTAAGGTAATTGCGTATGCTTTAAAATAATAAAGTCCATTTATTTTAACAAAGAAAATCTACTTAAATTTGTTTTTTTTTTTTTAACTTTTATACGGAGACTATCATCAGACGACGTGAGCCTGACCAACATTGCCTATGCCAAATCAACAATAGCTATTCAATTATTTGATTGGCTAAGCCATAGATCCGACCATAACGGTGCAAAATCACCATATGGGGCGGACAGAGATAAGGGAGATTCAGATGAATAAAGTCATGGGACACAAATAAAAACATGTGAAGTTGCATTATACTTCCTGGCTCAAGGGAAAAAACATTATGGGTCATCGGTACAAGTCATGTGAAGTATTAATGTCTTTATGGCAGCCACTTCTGACCAAAACTGCTTATAGAAAAAATATAAAAAATTATTTATCAATGCCAAGCGTTCAGCTCCAAATTGGAAGTGTCACGTAATTCACAACAGGTGCCTCCATTACGGTGCTTGATTTTTTTGACAATTTTGTAGGCACTCCAATAGTTTAGTGGCTCCTAAGTCTATTGGGAGCGGTCATTGGTTAAAAACATGGTTTTTTTTCTTAGTCCTGTTTCTGTCTTTCCTCATTCGTCGGAGTTCAATTGACTACAAATTGGCTAGCCTTTGAAAAAAAGTCAGAAATTAATAAGTATCTTTTAAAAAAATCTTACCCTTCTACTGTAGAAAATGTTAGTATATCCTAATCCTACAAATGTTTGCTTATCTTCTGTAGAAGATAAAATGCATCTAGAGAATCAGAAAAACAGAAAAGAAGTAGCAACAATTGAGAGCTAGGGCCTAAGACTCTTCTCTGCTGTAGTAACTTGTGAGCCTCACAGCCATTGAAGAATCTGTATCAGAAAATCAAGACTGAAAACCTTAAAGTTAAGCAGAAAATGGAACCAGACCAAGCGACAATAGCTTCTTCAGATCATCATCATCATCATCATCATCATAAATCTGATATAGAACTCATTGGAGGTGAAAAGTTTGTCCAAAGTGGCCCTTTAACCGGACCTTTGAACAAAAGAACTAGCAGAAAAAGTGCCAGGTTCGCTGAAATTGGGCATAGCATTGGTAGTAAATCCCAGGAAGAAGATGCAGGCTACGTTGAGGTCGCTGTGGATATCCAAGGCGATTCCGTTGCTTTACATAGCATTAAAACTGCAACAGGAAATGATCACGGAGAAGATGAGAAATTGGTTTTGCTTGGGAAAGGTCTTGAGAAGAAAACTTCCATTGGTGCCTCACTTGCTAGAAATGCATCCATTCGTATAAAGCAGGTGTCTCAAGAGCTAAAGCGGTTGGCTTCCTCTCCGAAAACAGCACCTGCAACTGCTAGACACTATCATAGGACCAAATCAGCAGTGACTCATGCTTTAAAGGGACTCAAGTTTATCAGTAAGACTGATGGTGGTGCGGGATGGGCTGAGGTTGAGAAGCAATTTGACAAGCTGACGGCTGACACTGATGGTTATCTTCGTCGTTCACTCTTTGCCAAATGCATAGGTATTTTACAAAAACCCAGTTGAGTCTGTGTTTCACTTTTACAAATAATGATTATGAATATACAGGAGTTTCTAAAGATATCGTTGGTTTTGGTTCTAGGAATGAACAAAGAATCAGAGGCGTTTGCAGGGCAGTTGTTTGATGCTCTTGCCAGGAAGAAGAATATTCAGGGGGATTCCATTAGCAAGGCTCAGCTGAAAGACTTTTGGGACCAGATCTCTGACCAGAGCTTCGATTCTAGACTTAAAACATTCTTTGACATGTAATTATTAACTTTTTCTACTGTAAGCATAGTATTTGTTGAATGCCGTGAAATAAAACAGTACTCTTCATTTGGAATGCAGGGTCGACAAAGACGCAGATGGCAGAATCACGGAGGAAGAAATCAAAGAGGTAGAGATGAGCTACCAAAATTGTTAATAGTGTTCTCCTTTTTTCAGACGTAATTAGTCAATAAGTGGTTTGACTATTATTTTTCCAGTCTGCATTTTATTTTTCTCATCAGGATTATATTTTTACAGTCTTCTTATAATCAATTATATTTTCAGATTATCTGCCTAAGCGCGACTGCCAACAATCTCTCAAATATCCAGAAGCAAGCAGAGGAATATGCTGCTTTGATCATGGAAGAACTGGACCCAGATGAAACTGGATTTATCATGGTAAATACATAATTGACATTGTACACTTCTAAGATTGGCAAGACTTACACTATTACAGAATTCTAATCTTAGCCAGATTTTTTGGGTCATTTGGTGGATGTTACTTGCCAAAACAGATAGACAACTTGGAGATGCTCTTGTTGCATGGACCCAGTCATTCGGTGAGAGGGGATAGCAAGTACCTCAGCCAGATGCTGAGTCAAAAGCTTAAGACTACATATGAAAATAATCCTATTCGGAGATGGTACAGGGACACGAAGTACTTTTTGCAGGACAATTGGCAGAGAGCTTGGGTATTGGCGCTGTGGATCGGTGTGATGTCAGGTCTATTTGCCTACAAGTTTGTGCAGTACCGGAGAAAAGCTGCATATGAAGTTATGGGTCACTGCGTATGCATGGCCAAAGGAGCAGCTGAGACACTTAAATTGAACATGGCTCTTATTTTGTTACCTGTTTGCCGAAACACCATCACCTGGCTCAGGAATAAGACCAAGCTAGGTGTTATGGTTCCTTTTGATGACAACCTCAATTTCCACAAGGTAATTTTTTACTGCCTGCTATTCCTAGTAAAGTGACAAGAAAATGAAAATCTGTAGATTTATAAGGCCATGAGTGAAAAGCCATGTATATTGCAGATGATAGCTGTGGGAGTAGCGATTGGCGTTGGTATACATGCCATTTATCATCTTGTTTGTGATTTCCCTCGCCTTCTTGATGCAAACAGCGAAAAGTACAAGCTCATGGAACCGTTCTTTGGAGAGAAACCTTCTAACTATTGGCATTTTGTCAAATCATGGGAAGGAGTAACAGGGATCATTATGGTGGTGTTAATGGCCATAGCCTTCACACTAGCCACCCCTTGGTTCAGGAGAGGCCGGGTCAAGTTACCCAAGCCCCTCAGCAATCTCACTGGTTTCAATGCCTTCTGGTACTCCCATCACCTTTTCGTCATTGTCTATGCCATGTTGATTGTGCATGGAATCAAACTTTACTTGACCAAGGAATGGTACAAGAAAACGGTTAGCAACTTCAGAGAACTACTTTCTCTAGTTTCCTTGATCTTGCATGCACTCAACATCATTTTCGTCCTTTCTTTTTGTAGACCTGGATGTATTTGGCTATTCCCATCACCATTTATTCATTCGAAAGACTGATTAAGGCACTCAGATCGAGCATTAAGTCTGTCAAAATCTTCAAGGTCAGTATCAGTCAATCTAAATTAAAATTTATATGAAGGAAATATAGCGTTCAGTTATATTTACATTTGGCTAAGCTTAGGAGAAATGATATATTTCTATATTTCTCATTGCAATTTGTACTGCCAAATTTAAAGGTGGCTGTTTATCCTGGAAATGTGTTAGCCCTTCATATGTCAAAGCCTCTGGGGTTCAGATACAGGAGTGGACAATACATGTTTGTCAATTGTGCTGCTGTGTCTCCTTTTGAATGGTATGCATTATCTCTCCTTTACCGTAGTTATTTCCCAATATCTAATTCCTTGTTCCGGCTGTGTAATTCATTAATTATGCTCCAACAGGCATCCATTTTCCATAACCTCAGCCCCTGGTGATGACTACCTTAGCGTCCATATTCGAACACTTGGTGATTGGACCCGGAGTCTAAGGGCAAAATTTTCAGAGGTGCATTTAAGTTCAAATCCTAAAATGTTTTTGCGCGAAAGGGACCTTCCTGTAATAATGTAAGTTCTTGTTTTGGTTTTGCTCAGGCGTGCCAGCCACCCCTCAATGGGAAGAGTGGACTTCTCAGAGCTGAATGCTTGCAAGGGGAAAATAGTCCAAGGTAAGCCTTATGTAAAGGTAAGAAGTTATGACTAATGTCACACCACACCATAAGATGTGGAAGTAACTCGAGAAATTGTGAACCTAAATGCTAGCTAGTTTGTTTGTCCTTTTTGGATAAAAAATTGCCACCAAGATTGCCAGGGTCACCTTCTCACATGCTCATGATTTTATCATCGTTATGGCCTAAAGTAAACAGACAAAGAATAATTATGTAGAAGAAAGTTGCTGTTGCTAAAAGACTTGCGTGTGCGTGACAAGGACGCGTATTGAAAACTTTTGCATGTTATCCAAATATTAGGCATTCTAATCAGTTTTCAGTTCATATAAAAAATGGGCACCCTAGAAGGTATTCAATTGTTGTACGAAATTGCGTGGATTAGGACGATTGTCATTTTCTTCTTCCACACTATGATGCGCTTGAATGTTCTACCTCTTGCTATATTATTAGTTTGCGGGCATACAAATAACAATTGCTTATGACTATGACATGCAGTGCTCTTCCTAAAGTGTTGATTGATGGTCCATACGGCGCGCCAGCACAAGACTACAAGCAGTATGAGGTAGTTTTGCTTGTGGGGCTGGGAATTGGGGCCACCCCAATGATTAGCATATTGAAGGACATAGTGAATAACTTCAAGGCCATGGAAGAGGAGGAAGTGGACGCGTTAGAAAATGGAGTAAGTGTGGTAGGAGGTGTTAAATCATCAGCAACCGCCCACCAAAGTAGAGGAGGGTTCGGTGACTTCAAAACTAGAAGGGCCTACTTCTACTGGGTGACTAGAGAGCAGGGATCGTTTGACTGGTTCAAAGGGGTGATGAACGAGGTAGCTGAAGCAGACCACAGGGAAGTCATAGAGCTTCACAATTACTGTACCAGCGTCTATGAAGAGGGTGACGCACGCTCTGCTCTTATTGCCATGCTACAGTCTCTGAACCACGCAAAGAATGGTGTGGACATCGTCTCTGGTACGCGTGTCAAGTCCCATTTTGCCAAACCCAATTGGCGCAGCGTCTACAAGCGCATTGCCGTTAATCACCCTCAATCCCGAGTTGGTAAGTTCATTACCACATCATCATCTGAAATTTCCTTCAGCAACTTAACAACACTTGTATAATTGTTGGTCTAACGTCTTTTCCAAAGACTCCTATGCTTATACGGTTTAACTTTAAATAAAGCTTCTTTGCCGTTGTAGAGGCCCTTTCCATGACGACCAAATAAAATATGGTTGTTAAACGTGTCTACTTTAAAAAAGAGACCGGGAGAGGGACTGGCTGGGCAATATAAAGACAGAAACTATTGTTATCTAGTTTCATACGCCCTTCATAACAGAAGCATGCTTTGTGCACTTGCAGGAGTATTTTACTGTGGGCCACCCGCGCTAACCCAACAGCTTCGTCAGCTAGCTTCGGATTTCTCTCACAAGACAACCACCAAATACGACTTCCATAAGGAAAATTTCTGACAAGGTGCGAAAAAAATTCAAGTGGTTCGCCGGATGATGCTACTATGTCCATGTATAGATTTTTTTTTTCCTGTTATCTTAATGTTTCCTTGTAATCTTTATTATAAAGTTTATGAGAGATGAGGGTAGATGTGGTGTAAGAGGCTAGGCTTTGGGATGGCCACCAACTAGAGAAGGATGTGGTTGGATGGGGATGTGGTTGGATGGCTACATCATCGCTGTGTCATTGCGTTGTCATGCGTACGTCTTGGAAATGTGATCCAGGCATTCCTTACAAGGCGGAATACTAGAATGAGGTCGGCTGAAAGTGGAACTCAGGCACATAGCAAATAATTTCTCCGACAAAAATGTACACTAATTATACTTTAACTCAGAGTGTCTTTCAGCTGATTAATCATACAATCCGACAAGAAACATCAACTTATTAGGCATACAATAGGAAGCATATTGTTTTGATCTTCTAATAATATCTCAAGAAAAATATCCTTTATTAACCTAAAAATATTACATATCAAATGACCGTTTAATAGTACAAATCAAAATCGTCTCATTATAGCTAAGTAAAGTGTATATATATATATATATATATATATATATTCCTAGCATTGTCATGACTCCAACGATTACATAACATATGCACACATGAACTTTAAAAGCATTCATTAGGAGATCTATATGTTTTTCTAACTTCTTGATATTAGTACGGCCTATGGGGTGGTTTCTGACTGGCATCGCCGTTCATTCTGTTCTCTATTTTCTTGCTTTGCGTTGTAGGGAACGGGCGATGAATGTTCGTATTGACATCACCACTCTATTGATTGACTTGATCCAATCCAGAGGATCAATCATTTACACGTTACCATCGTATCTACCAATCAAAACACAAATGGCCAACCTATAAAAGAAGTGGACATACGCTATGCCAAGCTCATCTCTAGAGAGATAAAGTAGAACCAGGGAAAAAGAAAAATCTACTATAATTTGCACCCAAAAGAATATGCTAGTTTGCAACTTTAAAGACGACCTAAAACTTTTAGGTATTCATATTCATTTTAGATAGATAACGGAAAACATTTTATCTCCTGAAGTGAGCCATCTTGAGTTTTTTTTCTCAAGTGCAATATCAGATTACATTCATCTGTAATATATTGATAATAAAAGATACTTTTGTTTCGGCATATTTTGTCATGCAAATGCTAAGTTTCTTTTTTTTGGCCAGAAAAATGTTAGAAAGTATTGGCATCTTATTAGCTATGTCTCCATCATGTTGTCTTTTCTTTACCTCAAACTTAGGTCAACTAGTTTTATGATATCCATCATATCCTCTTCTACCAATCGTATTCTCATTTCTATATCTCCATCATGGTCCTTTTTTATTTACCTCAAATAACCCTACTTCTATCTTTATGCATCCCTAGGAAGACTCTGCATCATAAATATAAAAAAATTTCTTCATCAAATACTTGATTATTTGTTACTAATTTTTCTTTTAATCAATGTTATTTTATTAGCTCAACTCAGACAGGCGTAGCTAATGTATTGTGATTACAACTTTCCCTTTTCTTTTCTATCCAGAAAAATTTTAGCATTAACATGATGGTAAGCTTTCAACAAACAGATGAACATATGATTAAGCATTTTCCAACTGCCACGTATACTTTGCCAAAACAGAGTAAAAGGGAGACACATACTAACCTTTGGGCCATTGAAGAGTTTTGCTCACTCAGACATGTGGAGAAGCCTCGATTTCATTTATGTTTCCTTTTCTGTCTATGGAAATTTGGTTTCATTAGCTGGCTTCCAATGACTTGCTCTGTAGCTGGATTTGGATGGAGTGGGATTAGAGGCTTCTTTGTGGGCACACTTATATTTGTTATGCAACTACCGGTTGAAACAAGAGATGCCACCTGTGTTTTCAGTGGTCTTGGAACCTCCAATCTCTCCAAAATCTTCAAAGTCTCTCTGTCTAGCTGCTTGTTACCATCTCGCAATGAAGATGCACACAATTGATCCAACTTGGCTTTGGGCATACAAGATGGAGAATACATCTTTGGGTCCTCATTTACAATCAGCTGTTCCCACTCTTCTGTAATAGAGGCAATAGATCGATCTTCTTGGGCTGTAAGATCCACTTGCTGAGCTTCCTCATTTTCAATCTTGACACCAATGGCAGATTCTGCTTGCGCAATCCCAATCACCTCCAAAAAAGGTTGTTGACTTGCACTTTGTTCAGGGAATGGACTTTCTAGTTTAGGAATGATGACATCAGAAGTTGATTCTGCTTTCCCGACCACCTCTGAACAAGGTTGTTGACTTGAGCTTAATTCAGAGGAGGCGCTTCCCAGTTTAGGAAGTATTGACCTAGAATATAACCTCATCAATGAATAAAGAGGAAGCTTTGTATATGAAGTTTACGAACTTGTTTTGTGACATATGCTTTAGAATATTTACTCTACAAAAGCAGGGCCATAAAAAAAACTCGTGCAAGGCCAGCCATCTTTTGCTTCAGAAAAGCCTATGATGTAAGATACTACGATTGCTTCATTCAGTAGAGCAGTAAATAATTCATTCACAAAAAGAATATTGCCTGTTGTCTGTGGCAGCGTCTGCTACAGAGGACTGGCTTTTAGTTCTTCCAAAGAAAAAGAATTATAGTTTTGGAAGGCCATTCATGTTCAAGTGGATTTTGGATCTTGCAACTAGATGGAGAAACTAACTAACTTTGGATCATGCAACTGGATGGAAAACTGACTAACCCGAATTGTAAGCTCTCTCTGACAAGCAAATTTAGTTTCTGATGAAAACCTCTTTCATGCAGCAATGGATCATAGTCTGTTAAATCAATCTGCAAGCAAAGTTTCGCTTTCATCATTTCTGAATACAAGGAATTTAATATCATCTTTGAACATTGATTTGACTGAAACTTAATACATAATTTGGTGATTTAACCAGTTCAATAATTTTTAAAATTTAACCAAGAGGCAGATCTAACATATGAAGATCTCCTCCGTCCCTATAGATGAAAGTCTAGAAATTGAACAGCTACAGTGTTCAAGATTAATTCAAGTTTGTAAAGCCCTAAGCTCATTTCTTCTAGAGTACAATTTTATGCCTCAGTGTTGGATTTATACTCACCAACAATTCTCAAATAGTGTAAACAAAAATTGCATTCTGCAGGCCACACTGTCATTGGAATGGAGAGTAACAGAGAAAAAAAGAAAACTTCAGATAAATATTTAAATCAAACCTTTAACAAGCAGGCTTGAACAGAATTCTCAATTTTCTTGCTGACTGGTCCATCAATTAGTTGATTGTCAGGAGCTCGTAACACTTCTTCTGCCCCTGCAAGACGCTGCATGTTCTATGGCAATTAATTCTACAGTAACATTAAAGGTTGATAAAACACCAGCATAAGACACAGAGCAGACCCAGAATATGCACGTACTGCTGCATACATCAGCAGGAAACTGAGATAGTTTTTGTTAATATACTGTGTTAATGTGCAGAGAATAAGAGAAAGAAAGAGCAAGAGGGGCTCAGTGCTTACCCTCAACAGCATTGGTCCATTATCTGATGGCTGCAGAATGTAATAGCAGTGGAAAGGAGCCTCTGTCCTTGTTTCTAACTCACAACTTGAAAAGCATATCAAACCTTGATCCATTGAGTGTAGAGCAGCAGAAAGACCTTGGAAAACTGCCAAATTGTAGCCATACTTAAAAAAGATAATGCAATAAATATAATTTTTGGAAGGCTTCCTGACAAATATGCATAGGATGACAACAATTTAGGTATTGATGCGATGCATTTGGAGTAATGTTGATATTGTTTAAAAATATTTCAAAGGAGGGTGGGGAGCCATTAACGCACGCTGAGTATTCAGGTATGACTGATCAGAGTCATTGGCAGTGGCTTCCATCACAGGATAAGGGGATGGAATCACAATATACGAAGCCCCCGTTATAAGACCTGTAATAAAATTAGGAGATAGAATAATTCTTTTTGGTTAAATGGCAAATAGATGCTGGAATCACAGAGAACAAAAATGAGATAAGTGTGACATTCACATTAAAAAGGAGGGAGGAAGGCAGGGGAAGAAATTTAGATATTAGTTGCTCAATCACATTATCAATCAGAATTCCTTCAAGTTCCATGATACTCCTCAAGTGAATATTGCGCTTTGATAAAAGTATTCCATCCCTGTAAAGCTATGGACTAAGATATATGCATCAAATGTGAAGCAAATTTTACCTTCATTAACAGATGCCAAGTTAGTCCTCCCAATAACAGTTATTTCAATTCGAGAATTAATTCGCAAGAACTTCAGGGAATTATGGAATGAAGGAAGAAACAGAATTGTTTTTTCTCCAACTCTGACAGAGTTTTCAATAACATCACATGTTTCCAGATTGCTGCCTGTGACAGGACAAAAGGGTCCATTGATCTTCTTTCCTTCAGCATTCCCTAACGGAGTACCATGACACCTGCATGTCTATACAATTTGGATAATTAATGCTACGCGCTTTTATTGTCAATACGTAGAATTGGGATAATGAAGGGGAAAAGATAGTATGCATATTCCATGATAAACTATGTAAGGACAATTGACAGACAAAATATATATAAAAAAAAAAATTAATAAAACAGGAAATTCAGAAAATAGGTGGACCACTTAAGGGAATCTTTGTCTTTTCTTATGTTGCCAGGGCTGAAATAGAGGTCTACTTGATGTCAGTGAGGGATTGGCAAAAAGATTATCATTAACCAGACTACTGCAAATTGCAAAATTCATTATACAAAAGATATCTGACAATGGCTGAAGTCATTGATTATTGATATTTTTCAACTTAAAAAATATCTTACACCTGCCAACAATTGTGAGAAATTAGTTGATATGTGTTGAAAAAATAATTTGGGTTTAGAAGGGGGAAGAAGTAGAGAAGCTAGGGAGAGTTGGAGAGAAAACTCTACTATAATTAAATAAGACAGCTGAATCACGTAAGACTTAAAACCTAGTGCTCTATTTCTTCTACCCTTTGGATGCACTATAAGTAAGCCCATAATATAACCTAATTACTAATATTACTCTCTAACAATATGGATGAAATTTTGGAGTAATATTACCTGACACTCGCTGAAACCATTGATTATTGGATTGACTGGCGCATGCAGGCTGCAAAATATATGGTTTACAGAATCTAAAAGATTGTCCTTAAAGGTGAGACATGCTTGCAGTGGTTCCTCCGTGTCATCTTTCAAAACCTGCAGCCATCTTTTAACCAAGCTATGCAATACTCTGAAATCTGCAAATGCTCACCATAAATTTCATATTCATATTTTTAATAAGTAGCTCATTGTCTCATTCATAGAACCTTTGTAAGAGAGATTTCTTTTCTTCAAGTTTTATTAAAGGAAAAATAAGTTAGTGCTTGAAAGTTCAAATGTTATATCCAAAAGCAAATCTTGATATGAATGCTGGTGTTGATGACATATTGACAGAGTACTTACCTGGGATATAGGTCTGAAATGAACAATTGTCAAGAAGAAAAATACTTTGACGAAAATTGTTAATGTTTTCACGTGTATCAATCAAATGGCTTGATTTTTGCTGAAAGAAAGCAAAATCAACTGAAACACATCTATCTGCAGCATCCTGAAGAAAGAGAAAGCAGCAGTTGGATTTTAATCATAAAAGGAAAAAATTCTATAAAACCAAAACAAAAATCAATTTCATAAAGTCACTGACGCACCATGAGACTCTTTTGCATCGTAGAGCCTACATCTTCAGGCAAATTTGAAGTGATGACAATTACTTTTCTCTCAATGTCTTTACCTTCCCAGGAGTATAACACTTGATCGCTCAAAACACTTGAAATCATTACAACTGCAATTATTAGGCAAATAGTCAATGGTGTCAATAGTGTATCTAAAACAGAAGAAAAGAAACTGAAAGAGAGAGCACCGGAGTTGTTATCAGCGTCAGGCATAAACGCATCGGAGGGTAAGTTGTTAACAGCGTGGTGGAAATCACGTAGATTGAAGTTTCCTCTAGGACTGTATGCGATCTTCAACTTAATTACCAGCAGATTGACTCAGTCACTCACAGATATCAGTAAGGCAATGTCTCGTGCATTTCAAAATCGTCAAATCAAGTCAGAAATTAGGAAAAAAAAAAAACGAAAGATAAAGGTAAGTAGTGTGGTAACAGTACCTCATCGCACGAAGATAAGCGATTTCTTAAGACGTAGCACAGACCGACCTTGTCCGGGAGAGAGTTCAATTTGGGCCAAGGCGAAGAGGACGAATCCGAAATGGCATAGATATTAGCAAGTTGAAGCAATGACTATGGATTTGAACTCAAAAATTCAGAATTCGTTGATTAATTCATAAAAAATGGAGAAAACTATGTAAAATTTGCAATGATTTGTCACGTTCTACGCTATATATGAGACATCGGAAAGGAACAGCAGAAGAATGCTCGAGGGAAAAGAGACAGAGAGAGCAGTATCTTCGGTAGCCCTGTACCTGCTTCAAGTTTCTGAGCAACGGAGGTGCCAAGCTTCGCAGGTCCAGAACGAAGCAGATCTGCACCATTTCGCTAGCGCCTTTGAGTTTGGCGCCAATGTATCGCAAAATGGTTGTGAATGATACTAAGACAAACCGAATAACCGCTTAGCTTGTCCCTACTGGGCAGGGGTCGGGTCTCCAGGTGCGTCCAAATGGTTACTTTTATTAAAAGAAATAGAGAACTGACACATTCTGTATATTGCTTCATTGATCTCTACATGAGGTTATATAGCAGAGTTCTCTGCTTATGTGCTTAAAATGTGAAATACAACTCAGCAAAATGAAACTAACTAACTAACTGTGCCTATAATAGAAAGTAAAATAGAAAGCATGCAAAAAAAAAAAAAAAAACAAATTGATTACACTATTACACCAAAAATGCTAAATGGAGCATATAGATTATGAATGCCCATCTTGTTTAGGATAGCATGAAATTGAGTAGGATGAAGAGCTTTGGTAAAGACATGAGCTAGCTGATTTTGTGTTTCAACATGTAAAGTCTTGAGCATGCCTGCTTCTATTTTCTCCTATATGATGTGGCAGTCAATTTCAATATGGTTGGTTCGTTCAGGATAGATAGGGTTGGCAGCAATGTGGAGGGCAACCTGATTGTCACAAAACAATAAAGTTGGGCCAAGGTGAGAAACTCCTAAATCCTTGAGTAAAGATAGTAGCCAAATAGGTTCATAAGTAGTGTTGGCCATAGCTCGATATTCGGCTTCAGCTGATGAACGAGACATAATCTACTGCTTTTTTGATTTCCAAGAAATTAGAGAAGAACCAAGAAACACACAAAAACCAGAAACAGACTAACATGTGTTAGGCCATGTTGCCCAATCTGAATCCGCAAATGCCTTGAGTTATATTGTAGAATTTGAGGGAAAGAAGATTCCTTGACCTAGAATGCTTTTAATGTATTGTAAAAATACAAAGTGCTGCTACAAGATTTGGAGCTCGTGGGGCTGCCAGAAACTAACTGAGTCTATTCACTGAATATGTGACATTAGGTTGAGTAATTGGGAGGTACAAAAGTTTGCTAATAAGATGTCTATAGCTAGTGGGATATGGAATCAAATCACCATTTTCTTGAGAGAGTTTCAGGTTGAGTTCCATTGGGATAGAAACTGGTTTGCAACTCAGATAGCTTGTTTCAGACAGTTACTCCAAAGCATACTTTTGTCGACAAATGGAGATCCTTGTTGCTAATCTAGCAATCTCTAGACCCAAGAAGTACTTTAGAGATCCCAAATCTTTCATCTTGAACTTAGAATTAAGGGTTGATTTCAAATTGTCCACAGCAGCTTGGTCATTGCTTGCAATGATAATATCATCAAAGTATAACAAGAGAGCCAAGAAGGAATTGCCATGATGTTTGGTAAAGAGAGAATGATCACTAGCCGATTGTTTAAAACCTTCTGTGATAAGAACACTTGAGAACTTGTGAAACCACTAATGAGATGCTTGTTTGAGGCCATAAATCAACTTATGTAACCTACAAACTGCATTAAGAGGAAGATGTTCCCCTTTCTGACAAGTATATCCAGGAGGAATTGTCATATATACTGTTTTAGACAGAAATTAGCCTCACAAGGACGAGCCTTCAAGTACAATGAAGACCAAGTCCCACGCCCCAGTGAGCAGCAACAACAAAAGTAATTCTGAGCGCCAAGCCCTGCCTCGCTCGTCGCATCACAATGATGCTGCGAGGAGGTTAGGATACATCCCGAGAAACAACCTCCCCCACGAGGGATAGACCAGCGAAGAAATTACAAGACTGGATCTTCAAAGCGACCAGTAACTCCGCTCAAGATCGCCTTCTCGCAACAGTGACACTTAGCTCGCTACAGCAGAACCCGCGATGCCTCCAGGCACAGACTTCCCTATTTGAAACATCGAGCAGTAGATGTAAGTCCACCGTTAGCCTAGAGGGACCGCTCAATAGCCTACTTTCTGCAATAGTCGAATTGTAGCCCTTTTTGCTGTCTTTTCTCATTTATTATTTGATGTAATATAACTGTAGCTTGTAATTAATGGTTGTAACCCCTCCTTCCTCTATAAATAGGCTTACATTGTTAGAAAGAGGAAGAGAGACAATCTTGTAAGCAGAAACTCTGCAAATCACTTCACATTAATAAAAATCTCCGCCATGGACATAGGGTCTGATGCCGCCTGGATTTGACTGAACCACGTTAAATGTGTAGTTCCCCTTTTTCATCTTCTTCCTCTCTGTCCTCCCTCTTCCGCTCTTTAGAGACAGCATTGGATCCCAGAACTCCTCCCCGTTGGCTGAAGTTCGAGTCTCCTGTACCAACCGAATTTCACCGTCAACATATACTTTTTCAACAAGGTCACTATTGACGTCAGATTTTAGTAACGAGCCAAACTCCGGCCAATGGGGGGATTCTTTTGGGATCTCTGACCGTCAACTGGTTCAAACACAAGAAATCAACAAAATATGCAGAGATGAAGGGAAGAGCAGAAAAGAGGCATAGGATTTTTAATGTGGTTCGGCCAAATCTGGATAAAATTGGACCCTACGTCCATGGTAGTGTATTGTTATGGTAGTATTCCTACAAAGATCTCAACATACAGTGTTTCTTCATCTCATAACTTTAGCATATTCTAGCTTTCTCTCTATTTTGGCAGAGTTTCTACCAGTCTGAAAAATTATCCTCTCTGCAGAAGGCTCCTTCCTCATATTTATAGAGGAGAGGAGGTTACAATAGTAATTTCATTCATAGTAAATTTATTACATCAACATTTATAAGACAAGACAGAATGAACGGACAAAATCTTGCTATTCGGCTGCTATAGATTGTCTCCAGTGAGTGGGCCTGGCATGTTTACTGGGCAGAGTGCAAATGGGTCTTCTGTCTAGCGAGCTCTCAGGTCACTGATCGTATTTCATTGGTGAGGTCGTTCAATCTAGGGTCGAACCCATCCTTGGGATGAGGAAGTCGAGGTTGAGCTCACTCTATCATGCATAAGCTCATGCTGGAGAGGTCGCTTCGTAAGGTGATCTGAAGGCATAGCGACTGAGCATTCTTCAAGTTGGTCCTTTTGCCGCTCTTGGACTGCTCGCAAGTCCAACTAATATGAATCGATTTTCTCATATAACATAAGCCCCCTAACTCTCCGCTTGCTTTGCGGGCTGGGAGTTGTGATCCTTCAGTTTCTGTTCAGTTAAAGACTTCCTCCGAGATTGTCGTTTCATCTGTATTAGGCCATGTCTCTCATGGCATGTGTCCGGCAGTTGTTGGTGGGTCAGCTTTAGCCTCTTCTAAGGCAATAAATGATGATGGTTGAGGGATGGATCTGGATCCTTTGATGGAACTAGCCCTGACTCTATATAAGGGAGGAGGAATTCCCTCTGCCACTATACTGAACAAACCATGGAATTCCCTGATAAACTGCCATTATTTCCAACATTCTAGCTCTCCAACGGGGTGTGTATGGTCTGTTGCATAAAGAACTCAAAAGGTTCAGCTTCTCCCATAACATAGAGAGATCTCATAAGGATCTCAGACTACATCCTCTCGGCTCTGCCGTGAGGCAATCGTTCGGCCAGCCAAGTTCTTGGCGCTTCTTGATTTGCTTCTTTCACGAATCAGAAGGGGAGCTGGAGACTGGAGAAAATAAAGAGTTGTGGTGCTGCCACCAGAGGTGCATTGGAAGAAGAAAGTTGTAGACCTGGGTGGTGCACGGGCTCTAGTTAGCCAGAGTACAGCCTTTCGTGACCGGTTCTTCTTCTTAGTCATAAGTTTTTCCCTTTGTATTCTGATTAGTTTGTATCTAGAGCTTTTTGATGTACTTCTACCTCATTGAGGTCTTTTTAATGAATAAGGTTTCCTTCTATGATTTCTGTTTGTTGTTCTAGTATATTTGTATTGTTTGAACAACCTATGCAACCTGCACATAGTCAGAAAATAGTGTGAGAGCTATGAACACTTGGTCGCAAGTAAGCTGTGAGTTAGAGCGATCCCCTACTCAGGCCGATCCTATGGCCAAATAAATAGATAAGTCAGTATAAGAATTGTAAAATAATGGACAAGTTCGCATGAAAACTATGAAATCACATAATTTGCATGAAAGCTGCAAAATTAACAAGTGAGTGATTTCGTGCTCGGGCCGATCTCATGGCCAAATACATAAGTTCGCATGAGAGCTGTGAAATAATAGAGTTTGCATGAGAGCTTGATGTCTTAAATTCTGTAAGTACATGGTGTAACTGTAGCTAGTACTGGCAAATACGGGTCGATCCCACAGGCAAGCTATTTCAATTACTAGAATCTTTACAATTTTACTACCCAAATCAATAATGAAGAAATAAAAGAAATAAATAGAGAGAAATAAAAGAAAGAAAGAAGAATAGAAAATAATAGAAATTAATTA
>JANHAO010009034.1:0-18855 GCA_026873985.1 Saraca asoca | reverse complement strand
TGTGTGTGTGAATTCTCTAATACGTGTGTGTATATATATATATATATATATATATATATATATATATATATATATACACACGCCTTTTAGACGTTGCACTGCCACAGTAAGACCAGCTTTCACATATATGAACTGTTATCAGTTTGCAAGAAAAATATCTCCTTAACTTGACCGTGCTTGAGAATTATCCAGATTAATGGAAGTCATTAGCTGTTCTTGATATTAAAGCCTATTTGTAGTCATGGAATCTTCAGTTGTCTTACCGTGCTCTCTCTCTCTCTCTCATAATGAACTTGAGCTGAGGTACTGGCTCCATTTTGGTTCATTCTTTTACCAGTAATTTTCGTTTGTTATCTTGGACCTTAATTTCAGCAATGGCAGAACCAAGATTTGATTAGTGGATTGAACAAAACCAAACTATATTTATCTTATATAAATAGAGACATCAATAAATTTTGTACAATTTGATTCATAAAGGTTTGATCGTACCTTTGGATACTTGTGTTTTAAAAATTTGTAATTCTAATCCTATGTTTGTGAAATGATAATTTCGATTACTCAACTATAAAAATGAGATAATTAATTTTATCTATTATCTCAATTACGGGATAATTGTAGGAGATGACATTAATAAAATTGTGGTTACAGGAATTGATATGATAGATGACATGATAATTAAAGAAATCAAAGTTACAATTTTTAAAACATAAAATTTCAACTTTTTAAATTAAAATTATATTTAAACATATGTTAAAATTTTAAAATGCCCTGCAAGTTCAATTGTAATTATTGTAATGGAAAAGAAATTACATTCTATAATTTGCACAATGCAATTTCATATTTCAAATTGTTTAACAATGACTTAATCATCAATATTAACAAATATATATAATAGTCATTATTCATGTATCTTCCATTAGATTTGGTTATGATGCTCCAATATACCTTGCATTCTTTATTATAGAATATGATACACTATCAAGTAAAACTATTGCTAATTATAAAAGAATTAAATCATTAAAATCTTTTTAAATAAATTTCATCCTCGCCGAAACCATATTGCATGATCTTATGAGTTACAATCTATATTGTTCTCGTAAATATTTTAATTAAGTTGAGTCAACCATGGACTTGTGTCAATGTTTAACTACTTATATCCTAAGGTGCATAAAAGTATCATGCAGAGGGCAATGATTCAAGTTAAATGTATTATGCGCTAAACTCCTGGTCATGACCAATCTAAATATGAATCCCTAATTAATAATCACTAACCTTTAATTTGTCTCTAATATTCATTTGTACTCTTACTTATTTCAATATTTCTCACTCTTATATACTTAAACTCAAATAGTTAATAAGGACAAACTTATAAATGAAAAAAGAAATATTGATATATAAACATATTTTTATAATGGACAGGGGCACCATCAGCCATGGCACACACTCGTTTAAACTTTTGTTTAATAAGCTCTTAACAAGTTCACAATATACATATATTCTTAAAGACTTTCTATTGTGGTGGTATTTACATCAGTAGCAACTTTCATGAAGTTTTCACCCATCCTTCCTTTTCAGTGGTAAGTTAACAGCAAATTCTTAAGAATCTGAAAAATAATCCACAAAAAAGTGAGTCTCAAACTCAATGAGATCAATCCGTATCTAACTTATGAATTCATCAACAAATAATCAAACATATATGCATCATATCTTTAGAAAGCATAACTCATACCAGAATTATCCAACACATCAAAGATCCAAGGGATCAACCTCTAAGTAATATCACAATACATTTTGAATTGTCACACTATAAAGAAGCATGATTTTCTCATGATCACAAATCATTCTCATCAATCATTATATGTTCAGGTTACAATACTATATTACTTTCTAGCATCTCACAAGACTCAGTCATCACATGAGTTTATTTTGCATTATCTTTCCACATTAAATCTTTTTTTTAGAATTTCTTAAAATAGTTATAAATCATATTATTCACATAGCCTCATGCTATCCATAACCAAGTTACATATTCAAGTCATATTTTATCACATTCAATATATTTGAATAACAATTCCAATAAACAACATAATAAGGAAAAACAATTAAATCTCCTTGTTACTCTGATCCAGTTATAACCTGCACAAAATCAGCCTTTTCCCTCCAGCGCCTGCCTTATGCCCCTTTGCCATTTGAAATGCATAGATCCAGGATCTAGTTCATTATTTCCTGTCATATCCCATCATTCTCATATCAAGCCTTATAGAGCTTTCAAATTTTTAATCATTTCATTCTCACAATGAATATCTCATCAATTTCATATTAACATATTTTATCATCATTCATAACATTTTATATCATTCCAGGTCATATATGAGCTTTTCACCATATAATCACTTATAATATTTGTAATTCCGATAGCGATCATATCATCACATCATCACATACTTTTCAATATCTTATACACATTATCAAACTTTATACCACAATATCATTCATAGTAGTTCCATTTCAATAATCATAATCATTCATCACTTGCCATCCCATGTTTCATGAGGAATTTTCAACTATCATAATAGCATCATTCTCATCACATTATCATATAATCCATCATTCACATATATTTTATATCATCTTTATCACATATCATTATCATTATATATCACATGCCAATTCCTAAAGAATATTCAAACTTGGACCTCATTCATAATTATACGGGTCCCATTATTATAACTAGTATCATGATTATTTTCCTATTATCCATGTATGGACCATCATTATACTACTATCTCAAACAAACAATCTTTATTACACTATCTTTATAACCATTCACATTGTTTCCATATCATTTGTGTATGACCAATTACTAGGTTAATTAGTATTAACTTGGAAGTCACTCATTCAAGACTTCTCATCTACTTTATTCAACTTGATTATATCTCCTGTAAGTTTAAATTCAAATAAATAGAATAGTTTTTAAAGAGGAACAAGTTTAAATTGAAAAAAGTGAAAAATTCTAGAGGTGTGATTAGAATCATGAGCAGAATTAGGTTTGAAGTTCAAGCAGAATAGTGATCAGAATCGCTGAAAAAAATTCGAGTAGAATCCAGGAAATTCAATTGAAAATACGAGTCTACTCGCCAAATTTTAAAAACTTTCGAGAAATCTAAATTTTAACATGATTTGAATCACAATCAGAATTAAAAAATAAAGTAGAAAAATATCAATTCGGATTATATAAATTTAATTCAAAATTTGAGTCAAATCGTAAGAGTAAAAATATTGGATTTTCATAAGTATGATCACAAATTTAGTTCAAAAGCTATGATTCGACTTGCACAAATAGATTTTGTGTGAAAATAGCACAAAAATAGGGGAAGTAACTTTGTATTCAACCTTCTACTGAAAATCTTTATTTCAACATGTTTTGAAAGTTTCAATAAGCTTATTACTTAGCTATTTTCATAGTAAACCAAACAACACCTCAACAGATCTATTCAACCTCAAATTTGGCTACACAATCACCAAAACTCATCTTATTCATTTGCATCAACTAATCAACAAATCACAAGTAAGAACACATCATAATTCACAAGATAAGTAAGGATTACTACCTTAATGGCTGGAACAAATATATTAAACAGATTTCTCAAAGATCTTTAATATATTTCAAGAATACAAAAGAAAAGCTTATTAGCTTTCAGATTTTTCAAGGATTTTTCCTCTTTAACTAATCATCTATGATTAGATTATGATTCCATTTAACATAAACAAGTTATATCTAATTGAGTCAAGCTCCAAAACATCATAAAAATTAGATTGATTCATCAGTCAAATAGTGAAGTGAATAGTGACATTAGATTTCAAAAATTCATAACTCAACTTTTACTATATAAATCAACGAGATTTTGATGTCAAATTGAAAAAGAAGAAGAGATTTGTAAAAATACAAGAAAAGAAATATAAACAAAAGAAGGAGAAAATTACAAAAAGAGAGGATAAAAAATCCAAATCCTCAAAGAAGAAAGAAAACAAAAAAGAAGAACAATGAAAACACCAAAAAAACCATCCTATCAAACACCTAAAATTGACTTCTAATTCCTTTCTAGATCTATCAACCTTATTCCTTAATAAAAATCATTATCTTTAAACCAAAGCAAGGTGACAAATAAAAGTTTAGCCCACACCAACATTATTGGCTCATATTCTTGACGATAAAATTTAATAAGTCCAAATCTCAATCAACCAGAATAGTTCTTGAATCTCTAAGCTACAAATTGGTTGTATAAGTATCGGACAAATGCAAAAATCAAACAGATGCAGTAGGCAAAAGAAGAAAAGGAAAAACAGGGAGAAGATAGCTGAGGTTTTTTAACGTGATTTGACTAAAACGCTTTATTTGGATTCCTATGTCCACGGATGATTTTATTTCTCTGAAGAAAGTTTAGCAAAGTTACAATGTCTATTCTATAATCTCTCATTGTATCTGTTCCTCCCCCCTTTTATAGAGGCTGGGAGGCTACAAATATAAATTAACAAATTATAAATCTGTTACATCAAGTAATAAATGTATTTGACAATTAGGACTTCTACAAATCGGTTTCTACAGATTGCTTTCTACAAATGGGCTCCTGTAAACTGCTTTTTGCAGATTGGCCCACGAGTTGGGTCATGTCTGCTTTAGGTTCACCTACTATGAACTTCTAGCTGGGTGAGATGCTGCATCCCGCGAGCTGGGACTCCTGTCCTGGGGTCGTTACTAACCTTTGACTAGTGACACCAAGCTCGTGCATGGCGACCTGGTGGCCAAGTGAGTTGGGGCTCGTCTCTAGTAAACTGGGGCTACTGCTTTGGCCTTACTCTGTGCTCTGAGCTCGTAACTGGCGATCTAGTCCCTTTGAACGATCTTCACTTTGGATAGGTTAGGCTTCTCTTATTTGGACTCGTCTACAGTTGGGCTTTTATCAGCCCATTTTACATAGTACTAGAAAATATCTATAATATTAGCCTCTCAACTCTCAGTTCACTCTATAGAGTGGGAGTTGTAGTTTACTGGCAAAGGCCTAAATTCATACTCTATAGTGTTATCAAGTCTTCGCGTTCAATCTGCCATGTTGTCATTTCAAGCTTCAATCTTTCATTTCATCTGTACCAGGCTATACCTTCTGTTGTACACATTTCATAACTATTGGCATGGTAGCCTTGTTTTTTTCTGGATCGTTCGATCAATAACAGTTGGATTTCCTCTGGACTTTTCAATGAGGTTAGACCAGTCTATATAAGGTGTGAGAAATCCTTCTTCCTTCTTCACAGAGTGACCTGATGTGTGCCTTAACTAAGCCCTCATGTTTCTTATAGTCTAATTTTTCAATGAGGCATGTGTGGCTTGTCGTATAGGAAGTCTCCACGAAAATTCTTCTTTAAGGATTCTGGTAAATATTGCATAGATCTTGGATTATTTTCTCACGGTTCTTCATAACCTTTTCATGGTTATACCAGGAATTTAGCCTCTTCAATCACGACCTTTCATTTTTTTTGAATTTTCAATGCTAGGGTGAGACAGTTGAGAAGGAGCTTTTAGCTGAGTAAGACGACAAGAAAAAGATTGAGAAGCCAGCATACTCGTCAACCCTTTGGCTAGTTAGAGTTCAACTCCTTCTTTTCAGAATATGATAGCTATAGGCTTATTCTGATTTGTACTTTGAATCTTCTGATATAAATTTACCTCGTTAAGTGAGGTTTTTAATGAATGAGCTTTTCTTCTCTTCATGATTCTTGAATGTTGTGTTAGATGTTCTACATATCATAGATGATAACATAAATTCCTATAAGTCACAGCCAAATGAAATGTTTAGATGACCAATCAGTCATATTCTCCAGTTAGTAATGAATCTGAGCATTGGAGCACCTCAGCCGGTAATGAGTAAAATGCCATGGCAGGTCGCATAAGAGTTGCACCTAATAGTAGGTTGTGTGAGAGCCACAAACAATAAGTTGCATGAGAGCTACAAGAAATAGGTCACATGAGAGTTGTGCCTTGCAAGTCTTACTACAACAATCTTGTTGTTCAGTAGGCAGTAATGAGTTTATTTTAGCACATCTACTCCTTAGTTGAAAAGTTGGCAATTTTTAGTTTTATACATACGATGGTCGAATGCATACGTTGCCTTAGAGAGTTGGTCATATACATGCCAGATATGAGGTCGCATGCATAAGATGCCTCAGAAAGTTGGTCGTATATATGCTGGAGTAAAAAACCACATGCATATGGTGCCTCAAACAGTTGGTCATATGCATACTGGTTACGAGGTCGCACCATCATGCATATGGTGCCTTAGAAAGTTAGTCGTATGCATGCTAGAGGTCACATTAGGGTAGTTTTGAGAAGTAGGTCGCACTAATGCGATAATGTTAAGTTGTATTAATGCGGTGCCAAAGAGTAGGTCACGTTAATGCTATAATGTTAAGTTGGTCGTACTAATGCAATGTTAAAGAGTAGGTTGCATTAGTGCAGTGCCAATTGTAAACTGAAATTGAACTTTCAAGGATACAGCCTCAGGTTTGGATGGGTGAACTCACTTCTTAGGAGCTAGATACCGATTTAGCAGGTGCCCAAAATTCCAAGCTCAAGGGACTTCAGGTCCATTCCATATAGCATTTTGTTGAAATCTGATTCAATCACACAATTGTAAAAACTTGAACATTTTCATTAATTTCCAAATGATATTATAGAAATCACAGGGTTTTGATTGCATGTGCTCACTTTTGCTCAAGACCCTAATATAAATACCGAGGTCACTGTCTTACAGGTCGCACTACATAATCTTTTAAATGACTTCTCTTGATCAGATCTTTGATCGCGTCTTTTAGTGCCCGGTAGCTCGATGAATCATGCCCCGACCTTATTGTGGTAGGCACAGAATTTGTTCATGTCTCTTCTCCAATGGGACTTCTTATAGGATTAGGTGTCCCGAAGTCCTCTTTGTCCTTTTCTTCTACAAATATTCTATCTTGAATGTCAAATAGAATTGTTATAGCTTTTATGGTGACCTTGATATTAAGGTCACTCAACCCTAGCCTTCTTTGTAAGCTACTTGTTGGAGCTGTTGTTTTGACTCTCATCGCTCCTCTTCTTGCTTTGAATGGAGCTATTCACCTAGTCCTTTTGTTTGGACTCCTTTGTGCCAAAGGTCTCCTCCTACCTGATCTATCTGGTAGCTTGCTCATAGAATTCAGCTAGATCTCTTACCGAGTACTTGTATAGGCTTTTATACAACTTTCCATCCTTGCAGAGTACCACAAAAATCACTGTCAAGATACTTTCTTTTGAGGGATTTTCTACAGAATTGGCTTCGTGCCTGAACCTAGTTATGTAATCTTTCAGTGATTCCTACTTACATTGAAAGATCATCGCAAGGTGGTAAAGTGGTACGAGCTACCTTTTCAACACTCGATACTGGTTAATGAATTTCCTTTAACACTCTTCCCAGCTAGTAACACTGTGAGTTAGGAGACTTTTGAACCATGCTCGAGGTATGCCTCTTAATGTGGTTAAAAAGACACGGCATTTAACCATAGGATTAGTTGTTTGAAGATCCATCTGGACATTAAACATGTCCTAGTGGTCATATGGGTCACTATCCCCATCGTATAGTGGGATCGTGGGAATTTTAAGTTTGTGAGGGAAGGATTATGTTTCAATTTATTTGGAGAATGACAACCTCTCCTCATAGCCAGCTTGATTGTTTTGAGCTTGAGGTCTTTCCTCTAATCGTTTTATCCTCTAGAGTAGCTCTTCCATTGTTGGACTTTATGTTTCGGATCGCTGGCCAATAGATCGTGTGTTTGTTTTTCCTCCCTAGTCGTGAGAGTAACGACCCGAAGTGCACCTTCGGCTGGTCTTGTGTGAGCTTTCAGCCTGGCACAAGCTCCCACATCACTAACTATGATGATTATTGCCTGTTTGGTGAGCTCCTGACTTCTTCTGCTAGTTGGTGGAATGAGCAGAATCAGTGTGCTGGTGCATTTGCCTAGATGGTCTTTCCTCCTGAGCTTCTTCATATAGCTACTGGAGTTGGGTAGCGATCTCAACTTGCCTTTGTGTGCCCAAGGTTTGTGCTTGCACAATCACTTTAACCGCCTCAGCCAGCTCTCTCACCATGTTTTCGAACATTTGCTAGAGTTGGTGATGCGTCTGCACCTCATCGATTTCGGGAACAATGGCTGGCTAGTAGTGAGCTACAGGGGGTAAGCCGATGGTGATATCGGCAGTAGGAGTATCTACCGACTGGTTAATCGAAATGTTTGAGCTTCTTGTGATTCTTCCTCTAACCATTATGACTGGACAAGAAATTAATCAGAATATAGATGATCAACCAGAATATAGATAAGGCCCTTCTTTTCGTGCCAAAATATTGATAGTAAAATTTGTTAAGCCCAAATCTCAGTCAACCAAAATAATTCTTGAATCTCTAAACTACAAACTGGTTGTGTAAGTATCGAACAAATGCAAAAATCAAACAGATGCAGTAGGCAAAAGAAAAAGAGGAAGAATAGGGAGAAGACACTGAGGTTTTTTAATGTGGTTCAACTAAAATCCTTTGTTTGGATTCCTACGTCCACGGATGATTTTATTTCTCTAGAGAAAGTTTAGCAGAATTACAATGTCTATTCTAGAACCTCTCATTGTATCTATTCCTCCCCTCTTTTATAGAGGCTGGAAGGTTACAAATGTAAATTAACAAATTATAAATCTGTTACATCATGTATTTGACAATTAGGACTTCTGTAAATTAACTTCTGTAGATTGCTTTCTGTGAATGGGGCCCTATAAACTACTTTTTACAGATTGGCCTCATAAGTTGGGTCTGCGAGAGGGTGTCTGCTTCAGGTTCACCCACTGTGAGCTTCTAGCTGGGCAAGAGGCTATATCCTATGAGTTGTGACTCCTATCCTAGGGTCGTTACTGACCTTTAACTAGCAACACTGAGCTCGTATAATTCAAGCTCGCATATGGCAATTTGGTGGCCAAGTGAGTTGGGGCTTGTCTCTAACAAACTAGGGCTACTGCTTTGACCTTGCTCTGTACTCTAAGCCCGTAGCTGGCGATCCAATCCTCTTGAGTGATCTTAACTTTGGACAGGTTAGGTCTCTTTTATTTGGACTCATCTACTATTGGACTTTTACCAACCCATTTCATATAGTATCAAAAAATACCTGTTGACACCAAAATCCAGTCAACAGGTTTGAGTTCAATAGCACCCCTAACTGCAAGTAGAATATGACAGAAAATAGAAAAGGAAGATAATAGAAGAGAAGAAAGATAGCAAACACTAGAAGTTTTATCATAGTTTGGCTAAAGCCAAGTTGGCCCCTACGTCCACACTGGCCTTTGATTATCCACTAAAGGATTGTTTTACAAAGTTTGAGTACAATGGTGGTATTCTCTCACAATGCAGTGCTCTCCCTGTATTTCGACAGAGTTTTTTGCATGTCCAGATCTTCTTCTTCCTCTTTACAATGGCCACCCCTTCCTATTTATAGAAGGGGGAGGGTTACAAGTATAATTTTATAAACAACAGAATGATTATTTCCATCGTTTCGAGTATTTAATGCTTGGCATCGGATAATTAATGTTGGGCAAATCATTGTCAGACTTCTGGGGAGCTGATGTGTAGTTTTGGAGGCTAAGCTATTAGTCGAAGACGTGTGCCTTGGATTGCTGACTAGGCTCCGTACATGCATTTAACTCTAGTGAGCGAGCTGAAAGATGAGCGAGGTGGGAGCTTTAGCCGACCTCGTTGTTCTTGCTCGATCGTTCTCCTCGAAAGCGATTGGGATGGTAGTCTTCTCGTTGATGGGTTGAGGGCCTTCTCAATGAGTTGCACTCCCTGTTGCGACATTGCTTGATGTCTTCAGCTCACACCCAATGGGTTGGAATCCTTGCTGAGCAACCTCAATCCCTAATCTGGGCCCCTATCTAGTTAGCTATGCCTCCTATTAGATCTTGACCGGCCCAAACTGTGCTTTTCAAAAAATGCCCATAACATAAGCCCCCCAACTCTAAGTTCACTTTGCGGGCTGGGAGTTGTCACTGATTGTCAAAGCATTCGTCTGCAGTCCGCAAGATGGATAAGTCTTCATATTCAGACTATTGTGTTATCTTTTAGACTTTCATTTCCCTTACTTTAGACCATACTTCTCACTGTGCGTAGTTTCCAGCTATTAACGTGGTGATCTCATTTTTTCTAGACCGTCCAATCTAGAACAACCAAATGTCCTTTGGGTTATTTGATGAACTCGGACTGGTTTATAAAGCCTATAAAGTTCCCCTTGCTTCTCTATGAGATTGCCTGATAGATGCTTTAGTTAAGCCCTTTATGCTTTTAGTAGTTTGACTTCCGATGAAGCTTTTCGGGGTGTGCATGGTTCATTGTAAAGGTTTTGGGGGTGCGAATGGCCTGTTGCATATGGCTTCCCTGGATAACTTCTCTTGTTGGCTCCTGGGACATCTTGTATAGATCTTGAATTATTTCTTAATGACCTTTCCATGAAGTTCAGTCTTGTTGACTGGATTCCTGACTCCTTTTTGAATTACTCTGGGTTTGAGTCAGGAAAGGAACCGTTGGTTGAGAAAGGCTATAAGCAAAAGCAACCGTGTTGGTGGATGTTTCATCTTATGGGAGTTTGTCTCCCGGAGGCTGGTTCTCCCTCTTCTTGTTGAATTAGTAGCTTTAGGTTTTTGCTTTACTCTTGTATGTGAGATCTCCTTATGTAAATCTGCCTCATTGAAGGAGGTCTTTTAATAAAACTTCAAGTACTACGTTCATATCTTTTGCCTTTATAAGCTCATTATATCACCGACCCAGTTGGTTACTGACGGCAACATGACTAATTCCTGCAAAATCACAACTCGATAACCGTTATGAGGAATATTTAGTGGGCTTATCAACCCCAGTTATTAAAAGTAAAATTTACATCAATAGGCTTAAGCCAATAAGTTCAATTTAAAGGATATGTGCCACATGCAAGACTAGTCGATCGTGTCGACTAACTTTAATCGGCAAGAAGCATGAGCACTTGAATGCCTTTGAGGCCAAGTTTAAATAGTAGGGTGCCTAAGCATCTTTGCCATCACAAGACTGAGTTTCCAAGTGGGCTATGTATTCATATCAGTTCGCACAAAAGTTTCATGCTTGTGGCACTTCTCGGATGCGAGGTCTTAAAATTGCCAGTGCAAGATTTTTATGCATGAAGCATTTCTTATACGTAGTTCGTGCAAGATTTTTATGGGTGGAGCACTTCTTGGATGCGGCTCGCACAAAATTTTTGTGCGTGGCTAGCACTTCTTGGACGCGAGGTCTTGAAACTGCTTGCGTAAGATTTTTGTGCATGAAGCATTTCTTGCACACAACTCACGCAAGATTTTTATGCGTGGCTAGCACTTCTTAGACGTGAGGTCTTGAAACTGCCCGTACAAGATTTTTGTGCATGAAGCACTTCTTAGACGTAAGGCCTTGAAATGTCGTCATGGTCCAATGCTGCATGACCTGCGACCCCAACGAGTCATTTGGTACTCCCATTCGTCTCACGCGTGACTCTTCAATTTCTAACGATAGCCGACAATAATTACTCCTAGTTTTGATATGCGTGCACTACATCATCATGACCTAGTCGCTATCCTCCTCTGGGCCATTGGATCATGGGTAACTAACAAACCCTTTGATCCAACGATGGGATCGCATCCCTTTATCAATTGAAAGGGCCTTCTCTCTTTCCCTCTCAATTGCCAATCAAAAATTTTCAAAGCTCTAGCTTCCTCTGCTCGCTTGCCTTCTTGGTTGCTGTGACAACTGCTCTGCCGTCAATTTCCACCATGTCTAGTCTGCTTTTCCAGTTGTTACCTAAGCTTCTAAACCTCTTGTGTCCATAAATCACGGTACGTCCCCTCTAGCCTTGTGTTTTTTCTGCATTTCCTCTTTCGTAGGGAGTAAAGGACTTGAATGTGACTAGTTAAGAGACGAAGTGTTGATAGATAGAGCTGGTTTAGATGTTTTGTTTTGTTTGGATCAAAATAGTTGGGTTGCCGGTAGACTTTAGGATTTTGAACGTTGATTTTAGTCTTTTGGGATCTTGTGATTTGGCCGGAGTGTCCTCTCCATTTGTTAGAGTTCAGGTCATCGATGCAATGACTTAGGGTGTGCATGGCCTGTAGTGTAGGGTGGTCATTAGTCTTAGTCTTTGGTACGATTCGCTCTTAGCAACCTGACCAACCTTTTTTGTTTGTGTAGATGGGAGCAGGTCATGGATGTCACCGTCATATAATTAGGAGTGAGGATGACAAACCAAACTCATCTCAGAGTGTGAGGGTCATGCGACATGCCAACGAAGTGACCTCGAGCAAGAGGGAGGTCACTACGAACTTCAATGCCCGACTGGGCCAGGGGCCATTGCAGGACAGCGTCTTGACCATCAGGAATTCAAGTTGCATACATCAATCGTGCATCTTCACGATGTTTGAACCGTAATTCAATCGTGTTGGATCCCCAAAGGGTGTAGTACCATGGTTCCCACTTCGAATGATTATGCTCCCCATCCTTCCCGAGGTTTCATAGCTATCGGTCTCCTGCACCTCACAGCGGTATTAAGATTCCCATTACAACCCTTCATCGTCAATTTCTTGAACAAAATAAAACTTAGCCCATTCTAGCTCACAACAAACTCTTACACTTCACTAATCTCATTAGCCCTAATCCATATGGGCAACGACCTTCCACCACCATCACCTGAAACCCTGTGTTACTTGTACGACCTGAGGTGCGTGAATTCGAAGGATGGGCTTTACTATCTCTTGGCTCGACAGATGTCATATAAGAGCATCTTGCCAAAGGGAGATGCCAAAGGGAAGTCTAACACGGGGCATTATAAGTCGCACTGGTTCTACATCTCATGCCCCTCGTTACGTTACCTTAGAATTTTTGATTTCGTTCTTGCTCCAGGTAGGTAGATTAGGAGCGAGTGAGTTTAGTGGGTCTTTGATATTTGCTTTTGATTCTGACCTTTGCTTGATTATGCAAACGGCACCAACAAGAGACCGACGCTAGGGGCTAAAGAGTTAGAGGTCTTAAATCAGTTCACGACATCCAACGACCTCGAGAACAACTTTCAATTTGACAAAAGCCTCCTTTGTTATTACAAGCTTACTTTGGCGAAAGACACCGAGGTCACTAGGGAGGTAGGAATTCACCAAGCGATGGAGGTCAGGCCTGCAAATTTCGACGATTATGACAAAGTAATGGAGCTGATCCTCAGGATGTCGCCCTCGAACAGTGAGGAAGAGGTACCTCCTGCCTACGAGATTGATCCAGCTCCGGTCATTGCAAACCAGCCCCAGCCCCCAAGATCGAAGTGACTCCAATTGTCGCGGACCAGCCACCTGCTCCTGTCACAGTCCCCTCATAGGAACCAGCCCAAACACCATGACCTGAAGAAGCGGCCATAGCTGATGTTGCTTCCCCTTCCGGCCCTCCCCCAAAGAAGTGGAAGGTTGACAAAGGGAAGAAGAAAATGACCTCTTGCAAACATGCAGCGTTGGAGGTCGAGAGTACAAGGCCGTTAGCCGAGCCCAGCTCCAAGACAGAAGGGTATGCTCAGACCTTCGTTGAGAACATAGGCACGATCTTGGGATACGATGGCTGAGTCATGGTGTTGGAGGTTGAGGAGTTCATTATTGGGAAGCTGGTAAGATATGCGGCTCGTCATGATTTGGTGGTAAGTGTTGCTTCTCACCTTGACTACACTGTTTATTTCGAAGTCTAACCTTGTTGCTTGTTCTCGCAGAGCTTACTCCTGCTGATGAAAATCGAGGAGGTGCTCCGAGGCCAGGATGAGGAGAAGTTCGCTTTCATGGATGAGGTAACAGTTTCAATAGCTGAGGTACTAGAGTTGAAGGAGAAGGTCAAGGAAATGGAAGCAAACCTATCTCGTAAGGTAGAGCGTCACAAAGCCACTGTGATAAATCTTGGCCTTGTAACCAACGATCTGAATAAAGCCAAGATAGAGCTGGATGAGGCCCAGTTGCAGGCGCGGCTAGCAATTAAAGTGGCTGACACTACCGAGAAGAAGGCAAGGTTTGCAGAGCAGCGAGATGAGGCTACTGCTAAAGAGTTGAGGGCACTGAAGAGGGAACTTAAGCTCGCTAAGGAGGAAGTGGCTAAGATCAAAGCAGAGACGTCCTCACTGGTGGCAGAAACAACTAGGGAAACGAGGACCAAAACTTGCCCTGCATTCTTCAACACTTTGTGGAAGAAACATCCCGAGCTAGACTTCTCCTTCTTTGGCCCACAAGTTCTAGAGGCTATGGACTGCTACAAAAGGAGAGCTACTAAGGCTAGCTCCTCAACGAAAGGATAAAGCATTGAGACCACAGCTATTCCCGCTGAAATTGTCGTTCAAGGAGAAAGGGACATGCAGGTCGCTGATGTTACTCCAATGGCTGAAGTTCCTGATGCTCCAGCTCTTGATCCCCAACCTGATGAAGACCTTGCTCTTGAGGCTCTGGCCTCTTAGGATATAAACTTCGTAACTTTGATTTTTTTTTTCTGAGATCTATAACGGACTTTGTGGATAATTTATATGGAATGATTTTATTGTGGTGAAAGCTGAACATATCTCTCTTCATTACTTTCATACTTGAAAATGCGAAATTGTTTACTTATATTAGGACAAGAATTCAATATGCTATATCAACTGTTATTATATTGTATAACGCGCCATTTTACATAGAATTCTCTTCGAATCTTATTCCATAACAAATTTAAAGAATTATATACACATTTACGATGGACCAACTCTTATACATCGAGACACTTATTGGTAATAACGACAGAGGTGCTTGGCATTCCAAGCTCAGGGGAACTCCACTCCATTCATGTCCGCCAGATGGTAGGCTCCATCACTCATGACCCTTTTAACAAGGTAAGGACCTTCCTAGTTCAGTCCTAAAGTCCCCTCGCTAGGTTTGCATGCTTCAGGAATGACAAGACACAAGACGAGATCATTAGGTTTGAACTTCCAAGCTTGCACTCTACGATTGTAATACCTTGCTACACGTCGCTGGTGGGCAGCAATCCTGAGGCTAGCTCTTTCTCTTGCTTCTTCCATAAGATTCAAGTTCGTAACAAGTAGCTGATTGTTGTCCTCTAGGTTGAAAGCAATTCTTCGCTGTGTCATGACCTCAAGTTCTACCAAGATCATTGTCTCGCACCCGTATACCATTGAAAAGGGGGTTTCCCCTGTGGAGCTGCAAGGCGTGGTCTAGTAGGCCCATAGCACCACCTGCAATTCGTCCGCCCAGGCTCCCTTTTTAGCTTCTAACTTGGTTTTCAAGATCCTCTTAACGATCTTGTTGGCGGCTTCTACTTGCCCGTTAGCTTGCGGATGGTCTATGGCTGTGAAGCTTTTAGTGATTTTGAGGTCGTTGTAATACTTGACGAACTGCTCACTAGTAAACTAAGTCTCATTATCAATCATGATCTGCTGAGGGACTCTGAACCTGCAAATGATACTATTCCACATGAATTTTTCAACCTTGGAAGATGAGATTTTGGCAAGTTCCTTCGCCTTTGCCTACTTGGTGAGTAATCCATGGCTACTATCGCATACTTGTAATTTCCTCGAGCCTTAGAAAGTGGTCCGATCAAGTCCATCCCCCCAAATCGTGAATGGCCATGGATTGGTCATTTGTTTCAGGTAGGCTGGCGGAGCTCATGGCATCTTTGAGAACCTCTAGCACTTATCACACCTCTTGACAAGGTCTATAGCATTTTGCTTCATTGTCGGCTAGTAGAACCCCTATCGAAGAGCTTTTTGTGCCAAGGACAGCCCCCCAGCATGGTTTTTGCAATGACTTACATGAGTCTCCTCCAAGCCGGTGCCTCAGTCCTCGCCATCTATGCATCTCAGAAGTAGGGTTGTGAACCCTCTCTTGTAAAGTGCGTCATCACAGATGCAATATCTAACTTCTCGAGCTCATAAACGTCATGCCTCAAGTTTATCTTCTGGTAACTTTTCATTCTACATGTAGTCGAGGATCAGATTCATCCAGAAGTTAGGTCCTTTGGCAATCGCCATCACAACATCTTCATGCTTAATACTCGAGGATGGAATGAGCTCTACTAGGATCATTCTTATGAGATCGGGATCTTCAATGGTGGACAGATGAGCCAAAGCATCAGCATGCACGTTTTAGGCTCACAGAATCTGATTGATCTTATATTACTGGAAAAAGCTTAACAATTCTTGGACCTTTTGGAGATAGCTCATCATCTTTGACCCTCGAGCTTGGTATTCAACCTTCACCTGGTAAACGATGAGTTACGAGTCACTGAAAATCTTTAATCTTTCAACTTGCACCTCCTTGGCCAATCGCAAACCCGCCAACAAGGCCTCGTATCCAGCCTCGTTGTTAGTAGCTTGAAAGCCGAACCTTAGAGCGTGAAAGACCTTGTGTCCTTCTAGACTGACAAGAAGCATACCTGCTCCAGCCTTTTGATTGCTGGATGACCCGTCAACGTATAATTCCCATCATAGGGTCTCAGGAATCTCCACCTCCTCTTGCACAAGCCCTGTGAATTTAGCAATGAAATCAGCCAATGCTTGTCCCTTGATGGCTGATTTAGGCTTATATTCGATGTCGAACTGAGCGAGCTCTATTGCCCATTTGAGCAACCGTCCTGAGGTGTCTATCTTTTGTAGGACTTGTCTCAGCGGGAACTACGTGAGGACTCTGATGCTATGGGCTTGAAAATAGGGTCACAGCTTTCTCGAGACGATGACCAAGTAGTGGGTGAGCTTTTCCATGGGTAAGTATTTTGTTTCGACATCCAGCAGTCTCTTGCTTATGTAGTAAATGGGGAGTTGAGTTCCTCCCTCTTCTCGTGTTAGAACCTCGCTCAAGGCATGCTAGGATACCCCTAAGTACACAATCAATCTCTCACCCTCTTTTAGTTTAGAAAAGAGAATGCTTGTCCAAAGTATGACTTGAGTTTCTGAAAAGTGACCTCACACTCCGGGGTCCATTTGAACCTCTTCTCCTTTTTGAGAATGTCGAAGAAAGGAATGCATTTGTCTGTTGCCTTCAAAATGAACCTGTTGAGTACAACAATTCAACCATTCAAGCTTTGAACATCCTTTGGACCAATGGGAGAACGCATATCAAGGAGTGCTCTGATTTTTTTTGGGTTCACTTTGATCCCCCTATTATTGACTATGAAATCGAGTAATTTACCCGAGGCCACTTTGAACGCACATTTGTGCGGGTTTAGCTTCATCCGATACTTTTTCAAGGTTTGGAACATTTCTTCTAGGTCGCGGACATGATCAACGAGCTGTTTGGACTTTATCAGCATGTCATCAACATATACCTCCATGATCTTGCCAATCTATTCTTGAAACATGATGTTTACTAATCGCTGGTAGGTTGCCCCCACATTCTGGGCATCACTTTATAGCAGTATAATCCGTGATCAGTAATAAACGAGGTATACTCTTTGTCTTGTGCGGCCATTAGAATTTGATTATATCCTGAATAAGCATCCATGAAGCTGAGGAGTTCATGGCTCACTGTTGCATCTACAAGCAGGTCTATCCTCAGTAAAGGAAAACTATCTTTGGGACACACCTTATTAAGATCAATAAAATCAATACACATCCTCCACTTCCCATTCTTTTTCTTTACGAGGATGGGATTGGCTACCCAAGTGGGGTAATGCGCTTCTCGAATGAAATTATTCACCAAGAGCCTATCACCTCTTCCTTCAGTGTCGCGTAGCGTTCGACTGTCATTGGTCTTCTCTTTTGGCAAACCAATTTCAGTCGGGGATCGATATTCAGTCTGTGGGACATTACATTTGGATCAATGCCCACCATGTCCTCATGGTTCCAGGCGAAAATGTCCATATTTTCCTTGAGAAATCCCATCAATTATGCTTTCACATCAGGAGGTAGGCATTTCCCCCACTTGAGGCATTTTTCTTTGTTCACCTCGCTTACTTGCATGTTCTCAAGCTCTTCAATTGGTCCGATGGCTCGCTCAGCGTCCACCTCTCGAAGGTCGAGATCATGGCTAACTATTTTTTCGTCTATCACCCGGAGTTCTCCCTATTAATGTCAACTAAAGTCTAGGGACTGTTACATGTTTGTTTCTGTCAGCTAAAGTCTAAGGATTGTTACATGTTTATTTCTGTCAGCTAAAAGTCTAGGGACTATTACAATGTTAATGCTAGCTAAAGTCTAGAGACTGTTACATGTTTTTAGTAAATGTGTAGATCCTTGATTTCAGCAGTTTAGAGCCCAGATTTTAGGATATTTTCTGTAATCTTTCCTTTCTATGTAAAGCATGTAAATCACTGTCTATAAAAGGAGAATTGCCATAGAAGGCAAGGCAGTGTTTTTCAAAAAATGCTTTCTTGTTATTTTGACATGGTATCAAAGCTATAACTTTGAACCGTGGTCAACCTTTGTAGTTCTGTTCTGACATATCGAGAACGTCCCTCTTGTCTTGTGATCTTGTGGGAGTTTTCATGGGTTCTCCTTCTTAGGTGGTCTAGAATAAGCAACGTAACCAGTATTCAGGTTTTACCTTATATTTGTGCCCACTATTTGTGTACTCTCTCTAGTTCTTGGTTTTGCTATTATGTTTTGTCTCTTTTGGTGATTCTTGTTACTGCATCATGTCTTATGATAAGTTAGATTCCTTTCATGTTCATTTTAAGGGAAAAAATTATTCTGCTTGGGAGTTTCAGTTCAAAATATTTGTCAAAGGAAAAGAATTGTGGGGTCATATTGATGGGAGTAATC
>JANHAO010009033.1:0-18721 GCA_026873985.1 Saraca asoca | reverse complement strand
TTGGCTGGGCCCCTTGGAGCCCAAGATTGGTTGAAGCTGTGATATTTGGTTGCATCCCTGTTATCATTGCAGATGATATTGTTCTACCATTTGCTGATGCAATCCCATGGGAAGAGATTGGGGTGTTTGTTGATGAGGAAGATGTTCCCAAGTTAGATACTATACTCACATCTATCCCACCAGAAGTAATATTGCGGAAGCAGAGATTGCTTGCCAACCCTTCCATGAAGCAGGCCATGTTATTCCCTCAACCTGCTCAAGCTGGAGATGCTTTCCATCAAGTTCTGAATGGGCTTGCACGCAAGTTGCCACATGACAAGAGTGTTTACTTGAAGCCAGGGGAGAAGGTCTTGAATTGGACTGTTGGCCCTGTGGGTGACATGAAACCTTGGTAGCAACTATGAGAGTTTTTCTTCATGGTGGTTGGGATACTTTATATACCATAGTCAATCCTCCAAGTGTTCATACGGGTTGGTTGTAATTGAAATGCTGATTATCATTGACAATGAATTTTGATGTTCTCTCAGATGATTTAATAGAAGAGTAATCCATTTGCAGCCTCGTTAGTGGCTAGTGCTTACTTCTTGTTTCTTCTAGTACTTTGTGTGAAAGGTACCATTGTGAATTGGCATTTTTTCTCAGGTATGCTTCGTAGTGAAACCACAATGGCAGCAATGCATATCTTCTCAGTTACCCCTGGAGGATAACACATGAAAGTTCTTAGATTTTGACTGTAATAGACAATAGATATTTGATTTTATGTTTTCAGATTTAGGTCTTACCACGCAGAGTCAAAGAAACTATTTTGTATTTTTTGATTTTATTATGGTACAATTATGCACTTTGGAGTATCAAGACTCTCTACCACCTTAGTACTCGTATAAACCAAACTATGGAGATTTTACAAGTTTCTAGCTTTTGTGGTCTCTGAGGAGCTCCCATGGACATGTTGCTTTTGCTATACCTTTTGTCAAGGACCTTTAAGTTATATCCATAAACTACATCCATAAACAAAACTGGGGCCAAAACATAAATGAATAATGTTGGAAGCAAAAATGAGGACGACATTGTCCCGTGAAGATAAAACCTGAAAGTTGGAGAAAGACCTGAGTTGTGTGGGGAGTATGAATGCCACGCCTTCCACGTTGGAGGAAGAAAGGACTTGCGTTGTGTGGGGAGTATGAATTCCACGCTTTCCACGTAGGCATCAGACAAAAAGCCAACTGCACGTTCGCACATACTTTCTAGTTATACTACCATTCTCACTCTCTCTCCCTCTCTTTTTTCTGCATCTCAGATACACAGAGAAAAAGAGAAATGGCCCTCCAGCTGCAGGCACTCACTGCAATGTCTCATTCTTCATTAGCTCCCACAGGGAATGCTGGCTTGCGACGATTATCCAATTCCTTTGCTTTCAAGTCTTGCTACTTTTCTGGTTCACTTAGCCTCTTATCGCATCCTAATAAAAAATGTCTTGCTTCTGGACCATCCAGAATTTCAATGCGTGTGGCTTCCAAGCAAGCCTATATCTGTCGCGATTGCGGGTTTGCCTTTTTCTTCTTCTTGTTTTTTTCCATTGTATTCCGTATTATCAGTGAATGGGATTTCATTTGACTTATTGCATATGTATATTTAGTAATTTTATACTTCCATTTGATGTAGGTATATTTACAATGAGAGAACTCCTTTTGAGAAATTGCCTGATAAATATTTCTGCCCTGGTATTCCTTTTCACTCGTGCTTTTTGCTTCTGATATTAACAACATAGAACATTGGTTTCTGTGTTCCAGATACATATAACTGATCAAATTCTTGTCAGCATGTATGAATTCCTTTGATATTTGGTGGTCTGTGGCTTTTTTTTCAATTAAAAAGTAATAGTTATAAAATGGAAAATGTGGATTAGATTTAGAATGATTATCGCAGCAAGGAGTCTTTGTGCTACAAGTGTAATGCACCAATAATTCTGTTTGCACACTTGTTTTTAGCAGCAGGAGAAGGGACATTCATCAATATTTATTGCTTCAAATTGTAATTTTGCAGTCTGTGGTGCTCCGAAACGAAGATTTAGGACCTATGCACCAAATGTCACAAAAGACGCAAATAATACAGACGTCCGGAAGGCAAGAAAAGCACAAATCCAGAGAGATGAAGCAATCGGGTCAGCATAATCTTACTCTGATATTTTCATGTCTATCATTCTAATCTTCACCCTTCTCTCCATTTTGGTATCTTCATTAAAATCATGACATCCAATTACAGGAAGGCACTTCCTATTGCAATTGTTGTGGGAATCGCAGCGCTTGCTGGGTTATACTTCTATCTCAACACCAAGTCCTAGGCTCAACGTTTGGATGTAATCCTCTCAACGCCTGAGATATAAACTCTTAATTTATTCCTTTTTCTTTTCAACTATTTAGTTCAAGTTCCACCCGACATGGTCTCATTGGTTCTGTAAGAACTACATATGTTTTCTTCAGTTATTAATTTGGCTTTCTCCAATCCAGCAAAGCGTCAAAATTCAATGATACATTCACTTTGTGATTTGTTAGATTTACCACCTGGCAAATCAATGATGCGAAGTTTCACTGGATTTGCTAGAAATTTTCGTGCATGTGACCACCAACTAAAAAACCAGCTCTATATTGACCATTACTTTTAATAATTAACTCGAAATCTATATATTCACAGAAAGACAGTAAAGGTTAAATCAGCAGAAGTCATTATATTGACAGATAACTAAAACAGCAGAATTATACATTGTGGTTCTATGAATTTCAAGGGCCTTTTTCATTCTTGCAAAATAAATGAACCCTCTATTCTCCTCTCCAAGGACAGCGGGGGAAAATTTAAAGGAGGAAGCAGATCATTGAAGCTGGAGGTGGCTGCGGGCTTGAACTCGTAAGGACCCTCCTTTGGTCCCCAAACCTGCAATTAAATTAGGAAAATATTAGCGTTGGATATTTCTCTGCTGTTAACTCTAGTTGCAAGCAACTATCTCATTAAAGTATTCTACTAAACTGGATAAAAAGAGTTGCAGAATTAGAAAATGAAACAGACTTGATTGCCATTGTCATCATAACCCCTATCCCAGGTATGTATCTCTTTGTTCTTCATAACTGCAAGTTCTGAAGTACAGTAGGTTGCCCCATTCTGCAATCAAAAGGAAAACATATATTACATAATGCTGAAACCAGATTCAATATTAAATCTAGTGACCCAGCTCCTACTAGGAAAGACATGGAGAAATATAACGTAGCCACAACTTCAACAGCAAATTACCCATGAATTAGGAAAACCTCCAGGTGGTGTTGAACCTTCATACAAGCAGCGCTTGCCACGTGGACAACGCTTAAGATGTGTTGTGGTCAAATGTTCTGCAATGTCCTACAAATCAAACTACAGGTATTCAGCATAAGTAAACCACTAAAATGAAGGGAAATGCTACACACTTTTTTACAGAACTTCAAAAAGGCTTTTCTCAATCACTAGAGATCATAAGGGTGTCATCCAGAACTCCCATTAAGTGCATATCCAAAAAAGAACCTAAGATAATGTTAGAGCAATAGTTTTGTGGGCAAGGTTTCCATAAAGCCTATCACATTGATAAAGTCTTTCCTCCAGTTAAGCCCTCCCCTCTGTCTCAAATTCTCACTTGAGGTTTGAAAGTCACTGATCAAGTTTTGACTTAGAGGGAATATCCTATTTTTGAGAAGCAAAAAACAGACAATGTCTCCAGAAAAAAAAAAAAAAAGAAACAAAAAAAAAAGGAAAAACATGTCTCTAAGCTAAGATCAAGGTATTGACAATTCTTACCCCAATAACTTCCTCTGGCTGTGGGCACTGATCCTTTGAGCGATCACAGAAATTCTTGTACTCTTCCATCTCTCTAATTGCATATGTACTCAACTACCATTGAACAGAAAGTAGTTTTCATTCAGCAATGTAAAAATATCTTTGCATATTAATCTAACAACAGAAACATTTCATATGTACTTCACTAGGTTCAGAATGAAAACTTATGTTCATCAAAGGGCATACATTCTTTTATAATGTTATTCTCCAAAAACAATAATGCTTTGTTCCCCTTAAGATCTGACTATATTTTTGTAAAGTTAGAGATGTCAGAAAGCAAAGCCACCATGGACTATGCATTGCAAATCATGGTACTCAAGGATGGTATGTCTGTCACATATAACTACTCGGTGCAAAACAAACTTATCATAAACATTAAAATAGAGAGAACAAAATCACTGGGAACCTTGGCATAGTAAACAGACTCTTTTTCATACAAACAGACATTAAAAGGATGAAGAAAGGTTGAGAGGAAACATAAAAGAAAATATTTACAGTGACCATGTACATACCTCAACATCACATTTCAACTCTTTTGGACAAGGTTTCACCACTAAAAATCTCTGCAAAAAGTGACCGATGAATGTTAAGATAATTTTCTATTATAAGGTGTTAAGAGAGAAGAAATTATGAAGCCCTTCTCAACAATGAGACATATATGTGTATTTATAATAAAAATATGTACATCAAGTAAGATTAAAATAGAGTTTTAATAGGTCTATAACTTATTATCCTACCTAGGCTTATCACTTATCCTACTTAGACTTATTACTTAACTAACATGTTTACTAACGTTCCCCCTTAAACTAGAGTATAGATATCAAACATGCCTCGGTTGTTACAAATATCATCAACTTGTCTCCCAGAAATGCCTAAATAAATCAGCAAGTTGATCTCCTGTTCTAATATGTTTAAGATCAATAACCGCTTCTTGGAGTTTCCATCTAACAAAATAACAATCAATCTCTATATGCTTTATTCGCTTATGAAAGACTGGATTTGTAGCAACGAGTGGCAGCCCAATTATCACATCATAATTGCATAGTTCCAAAGGATTTAATCCCAAGTTGACAAAGAAGGTAAGAAATCCACACAACCTCAGATGTAACATGAGCCATGGCTTAATATTCGGATTCTGCACTTAACTGAGATACAACAGCTAGTTTCTTGCTTTTCCAGGACACAAGATTTCTACCAACAAACACAAAATATCCTGAAGTAGATCTTCGATCCATATGACATCATGCCCAGTTTGCATTAGAAAAGCCTCCTATTCTATAGTGGCCACGATTTTTGTACAAGATTCCACGCCTAGGTGTCTTCTTGATATATTTTAAGATATGTATAATTGCATCCCAATGAGAGGTTCTTGGAGATTTCATGAACTAACTTACTATACTTCAGGGGAAAGCAATGTTAGGCCTGGTGATGGTAAGATAATTCAATTTCCCCACTAATCGTTTATATTGTTTTGGGTCTTCTAGTAATTCTCCGTCTTCCAATCCAAGCTTTAGCATTTGGAATCATAGGGGTATCACATGATTTGGTTCCAAGCAAACTTGTTTCATTTAAATGATCAAGTACATATTTTCTCTGTGACAAGAAAATTCCTTGCTATTTAGCAATCTCAATACCTAAGAAGTATCAAAGTACTACTAGGTCCTTATTGGTTTAAAGAAAAGTCTTCAATTTTGAAACTATCATTGTTAGTAATCACAATACCATTCACACAGACAGCCAAAAGAATACAACATGAATATGATTGTCTATAGAAGACAGAATGATCATGATCACTTTTTTGCATCTCAAATTCCATGACCACATTAAATTTTCCAAACTAGGCCCAAGGAGACTATTAGAATCCATTCAAAGATTTTTTTCCAACCGGCACACTTTCTTTTTCATACTCACCTTGGGCAACAAAACCAAGTAGTTGCTTGATAAACACTTCTTCAAGTAAATCACCATGTAGAAAAGCATTTTTAACATCAAGTTGATGAAGAACCCAATTTTGAGAGGCAACAAGAGAGATAAATAAGCAAACGGAAGTAATCTTAACCACAGGAAAAAAAGTTTAGGAATAATCAATGCCATAAGTTTGAGCAGACCCCTTTGCCACTAAGCAAACTTTCAACCGAGCAACAAAACCATCCGGATTAACTTTCACAGTAAACATCCATTTGCACTTAATAGCTTGCTTACCATGCAATAAAGGCACAACATCCCAAGTTTGATTGGCCTCAAGAACTATCATTTCTTCTTCTATAGCAGCATGCCACCCATCATGATAAAATGCCTCTGAAACTTACTTAGGAACAGTAATAGAATCTAACGAGGCAATAAAGAATTGTGAAAAGATAGGTAAAGATGAATAAGACACAAAGTAGAAATCGGATAAGAGTGATTATGGGTACCTTTCTGAGTGCAACTACACATACCTTTTCATTGAGCAACAGGCAAATCAAGATCACAAGACATAAGAAGTGGATCTTGTGAGAAAGAAGCTGACCAGGGAATCGAAGCTAATGGGATATTTGTAATAGGTGCTACACTTGATGTCTCAGTAATGGTAGAAGGAAGAACTGTATCTGATACCTACACTCTATGAGAGTAAACATATTCAATGAGAGGAATAATCTAAGTTTCAATGGAAGAGGCCGGAGAATCCTGAGGAGTGGAATGCACAAAAAAATGTTCATCAACAGATTCAGAGTCTGACATCTAGCAAGAAGACTTAAAAGATCCAAAAAACGGAGTGGAGTCAAAGAAATTAACATCAGAAGAGACAACATAATGACCTAATTCAGAGCAATAACATTGATACCCTTTTTGAGTTCAAGAGCATCCAAGAAAGACATATTTTAAAGATCGGGAATCCAACTTAGAAACTTAAGGACGATGATCCTAAACAAACATGTGCACCCAAAAACACGTGGAGTGAGAGGAAACAATGTTTGAGAAGGAAACAAAATAGAACAAGGTACCTGACCATAAAAAATTGAAGATGGCATGCAATTGATCAAAAAATGGGCTGTGCCAACTGCATCTACCAAGAACACCTTAGGCACTTTCATTTGAAGCAAGAGGGCATGAGCAACCTCCAATAGGTGACAATTTTTTCTTTTAGCTACTCCATTTTGTTGTAGAGTAATTACACAAGATGATTAATGAATTATACTCTGTTGTAACAAATAAAAAGAAAATTTTGCTGAAAAGTATTCTTTAGCATTATCATTTCAAAAGTTGCATATAGGTGTTTGGAATTAATTTTTAATTTCAGCATGAAAGGCACAAAAAATATTGAACAATTCTGATTGGCTTTTCACCAAATCAAGCTAAGTAACCCTTGAATAATCATCAACAAAAGTAACAAAATAAGGATAACCAAATTTGGAAACAACAGGACAAGGATCCCAAACATCTGAATGTACTAACTCACAAAGGGATGCAACCCGTTTATTGACTCGAGGAATATAAGACTGATGGTGCTATTTAACAAACTGACATGACTCACTATTTAAATTAGAAATAAAACTCAAACCAGGACACAATTTTTTTAAAGACGCTTAACAAAGATAACCCAAGCAACAATATAACTGATGTGGAGTGAGGGTAGTAGATGCAACAACTAGATGAGGAGCTTTCCCCAACCAAAAATCTTCTATGTCAAAAGATCCTAAAGAATACAATAACTAGGAAAAAAAAGAAAACACCGCACTTATAGATACGTGTTAATTGACGGACAGAAAGTAAATTGAATGGGAACTTAGGAAGACATAAAACACTAGGTAAAGAAATATTAGGTGCAACATTAACTGTATCACTTCTAACAATAGAAGTATTAGTCCCATTAGCTAAAGTAACATGAGAGATCGAGGAGTTATGAAAAGAAGACAAGATACTTGTATTACCTATCATATGATCAGTAGCACATGAATGAATGACCCATCTAGTATTGGAACTGAAAAGACGTAGTCGGATTACCTAGTTGAACCATAGTGGCAGTGAATTGGATGGGTGACTACTGTTGAGAGGCCTAAAGTTGAAGATATTGAACATACTCCTCTTCAAAGATGATTATTCCACAAGTAGGCTCAAGCTCTGATACAGGAGTACTAGTTGCAGTATTTTTTTTAACTTAAAACAATTTCTCTTGATATAACCAGGTTTTTTGTGATAATGACAGATGTAGGCATTATTGGAATCATGCCCCCTTTCTCTTCCTCCTTTACTACTACCACAAACCCTCTAGTATTGGATCCAATCAAAGCAAATGACTCACTAGGAGTTGTAGATTGAGTAGGCACATCTCCAACGTTTCAAAAAATATGATAGAATGCATTTACCTGTATGAGCGATCTAGAACTAGTCAACATTTGTTGATGGGCAATGTTAAGTTCAAAGGGTAGAGTTATTAGAAAACATAAAGCTCCTAATTGTTCTTGTTGAGTACGCATCATCTCAATGTTTGTAGTGATAGGAATAAGAGTATTCCTTCAAAAAGACAATTAACATCAAAATAAATTTATGAAATATTTTCACCTTTCCATCAAGCAAAAACAAGAACACGCATAAATTGTATATCTGATGCAAATTATCTTTTCCTTAAGTAAAGCTTCTCAAGGAAGTTCACAAATTCTTAATTGTTTTGCAATGAACAATATTATCCTCAACTTCAGTTGCCAAGGTATTACATAAGAGGCCAAACAAACGTTGGTCTTCCACTATTCATTTAACTTTGGTACCGTCTATAAGAGGATCCAAAGTAAGGTGATCTACTTCTTCAATATCTTAAAAAACGCTCTTCTCTAAGCAAGATATTGTTTACCTTTTGTATCCAATTTCCGATTAGTAATTCTACCATATATTAGGATCAGATCTGAAAAGAGTGTTTTGCATTCTAATTTTTCTTTATCCCTAGAGGTCGAATTTTTATTTTTGGTACTCAAATTAGAAGTGAAATCAGCCATCACAAACTTTTCAGCCAAAATCCAGAAAAAACAACATCGGAATTGCTAAAAAAAAAACCTACAGAAGGAGTTTACAAACCGAAGATTTGACCACACAAAGAGGTGCGCTGGCCACCGGAGAATCTGTAGGAGGAAGCATGTCACCCAAGCATGCCTCACAATTCACCTAAGTCCTTTGTGCGTGGTCCTCACACGCCACTCAGAACAGAGTGCTATGTTGCATGCGCCGCCCAGGAAGACCTGTCGTCTGCCGATCTACTACCCTGTCAACCTAGATCTATTATTTTCTGCCTCATGCACTTTGAATATCTCTGAACAGATCTGATCTTCCCTGCATGTGCTTCTAGACACAGTCGATTTTCACCAAAATTGACGACTACTAGCCATCACAAACATTGTAACCAAACACTAGATACTTACTGCCAAATTTACAATTTGAAAATTGTCGCCAAATAGAAGCCACCGTGACTCACGGCATCAAAAGAAGAAAGAAGAAGGAGGAAAAGAAAGAATAAATTTTGATGGTTAGATTGGGAAGTGAGAATATATCTAGAGTTTAGAAGGCTCTCGATACTATGTTAAGAGAGAAGAAATTATGAAGTCATCCCTAACAATGAGATAGGCATGTGTATTCATAATAAAATATGTATATCAAGTAGGATTAAAATAGAGTTCTAATAGGTCTATAACTTTTTAGGCTTTTCACTTATCATATCTAGGCTTATCACTTAACTAACCTATTCACTAACATAAGCACAATGTGGAGACAATGTACATGGTTTAACTTGGGAGCCATATCCAAACAGGCCTAGGGTTTATGAAAGCATCTTTTCACGTTTATAGCAGTATAATGAAAGTAGTCTACCTGCCGAAAGGGCTTCTGTGGACTCCTCCAAAAAGCCTAGCAACATAAAGAAATGCTTCATTGAGCTAATTTCAAATATAGATTAGTTGAAAACAATCCTTCATAATGAATAATAAAAGATAATTATATTATTGTATGGTTATACTCACTTGTTCAAAATAGAGAACCTTTGAACCATCCACTAGTTCTGCTGCAGGGCATGTACGCATTCTGCACAAATCAAAGATCAATTTGGATAAGTTAGAAACCATTTAAAAGCACATTTTGGATAAGTAAGTGTGAATATTGTTCAAAACGAAAGGTGAAACAGAAACAATTAAATTATAGATAAAGATGATGAAGCCAATCACACTCTGACGAAATTCAGGTTTTCATTGAAATATGACAAGGGTGAATAACATACCTAATATTGAAATAGTGATCAGGGTCTCTAGACGCTTGCTCCTTCGAATTCTAACCAGACCCAGAATTAAAAAAAAAAAGGGGTTTAATTATCATAGGGAGGGTTTGGGAAGGATAGCAGTAACATTATTATCCGCTAGATACAAACAGTAGTAGTAAAGAGATAAGCCTATGGTGATTTACCTTTTCGCCAGTAAGGGATTGAGAAACAAAATGGGCATGGTCCCAGCGTGTGGTAGACTTACTCAGTCGCTTCACTAGAAGTGCACCTCCAATGAGTATCAGGGTCTTCATCACCAATCCCCGAGCTCGATTCCATCCATTTGAACTGTCCGACTCCGACCCCGTACCCATGTTATTATATTCTGTTGAGATAGTGTTTTGAGAACTAATCTATCATCTAATTATGCGTGATTCTGAAATAGCCATCATCGTCTTCTTTACTAAACTTTTCCTTAGTTTCTACAAGACATTCGAAGCAGTATCAGAATTCAGAAACTTTGCAAGTAAAACAAATGAAGGTTTCGGCAGAAATAAGAGCTAACTCTTAAGATTGAAGTTGCAGCAGGAAGCAGTGGAAGAGGAGGGGCAGCTTTTCCGTAGCTTTTTCGTGTTTATTTCTTCTCTGGGCCTTACAGCGCTCTTCATCCAGAGCCAGAGACCCAGGGCAGCCAATTTTTTCCTTTTTAAATCCAACCATTTTTGGATTAAAGAATAAAGACTGAGCAAAAAAACTGAAGTCAAAAGTTTTTAGATGCGCAATAATATATTTTTTTTTTTCACTTTTCTTCAGTTACTGATCTGTGAAATAAAACTAGGAAGTTATCATCGGAAGACACAAAAATTATTGGATCCAATTATCCAAACCATGTGCTGAATTTAACACGAAGAAATATAAAATAATTTCTATTTTTATTTTGAAAGAATTGTTAAAATTTTAGTTTACCTATTCATATAAAGATTTTTCTGTCAAAATTATTGTAAAAGTCCTTTAATACTATTTATATTTTTCTAAGATGTAATTTCCCTCATTCTGTTTCTTTCATTTAAAATTAAGCAAATTTAAAGAAACAGAAATCATCAAGTTTTCATAATAATTAAATTATCATAGAGAATATTGAAACTAGTTCATAAATTACATAAAGACTTCTGTAAGTAGATTACATAACCATTCCAAATCAAACTTCATACATAATTAATCACAAATGAAACGAGGCATATGCCTTCCCACAGAGTCAGAATCTTCCAGTAAGATAATTTCTTCAGGTCTCAAGTAGCCACTAGTCACTGCTAACCTTTCTATGGCACTAATCCACCCCTTATTTGTAGCAATGAAAATGGTAGACCAGATTGTATTATTTGATACAAATTAAAAGATCGTCCAAACTCAATCTATCTAGGAAGAGCTACTGATTTCCAGCAACAGGGCCATCCCGACCTTTCTTGATATCATCCCAACCTCTTACCCATGGTTGACCAGGTGTTGCCCTTGTTTCAGGAGCAGAATGGGTACGGAGGTTTTTCATAACTCTTTCCCGCACTGCAGCAAAAACCTGCACCAACAGATTACTAATAAGAGAATTGTACCCCAAAAGAAAAAACAGAATTGGAACTTCATGCTTTGTATAATGGAATGAAACTCACTGGATTTATGCTGACTGAATCAGGGGGTTGCGCTTGCCCAGATAGCCACTTCCACAAATCTGGATTCTCCTGCAGAACAGAAATAGAACCTTGAAGCCATGTAGACACAACTTAACATGTCTAGCTGTAAATCAGTTTCTTAGTTCTCCAACTAAAATGACACACAAACTCCTTATCTCACTCATCCATACCAATGTACAAACAAAATATCTACTTTGGATCACCAAGGTATAAATGTATAACAGTGTGAGTCCCAGGGATCCTAGGATTTGATGTGGTCTCATCATTGACCAATTAGTGACTTACGCAGTCATCACTTATTTAATTTCATACATAAGGACTACAGGATGCTTCATTTTCAACTAAAAGGATTATAACTTTAAGCGTAGAAGACAGCACACATATCCCATCTTAAAAGGAGATATTTCACTCGTCACCAAGCAAACTAGCTTGGATTCCACTTTTAATTTAGGCCCTTCCGCAGAGGAATGAAGTTCATTTTGTGCACAAATAGAACTTAAGAGGTTCATCTTTGAGTTGTCTAAATGTATCAGTCTATCAAATTACAGACGTGAGCTCCTCTCCATCTCCACTGCCTAGATGGTGTTTGACCATGTACTATCAATGACACAACCCATCTTCTCTACATGGTCAGCATGGAAGGAACCTCTTCCAAATCTGTAAATGAACGCTGATAGATGCTGAAAGCTTTCACCATCATTAAGAAGCATATATGCTTTTTATCCTATCTAATAAAGTAGCAGAAGTTATTTACAAACTTCAAGGCCTTAAACCGTATTAGAATTTTGTAAATAGCGGATGCATCTTTAATGCAATATAAATTATAAAAGTCAGTGCAATCCAAATGGTAAACATAAAAAATCTGACAACTCTTATAGGCCTAGGATAACATGTCATTCCTAACTTGGAATACAACGACCACGACAGATGGCAGGAATAAACTCCTTTCCTTTTCTATTACACCTACCAATAGCAAGGAAATCATAGAATAGTCTCAAGGAGCAAAAATTAGCATTTAATTTGCAGCAACTAAAAAAAAAAAAGGTTTTGGAAGCTCATAATAACAAGTTTCTTTCATATCATGCGGCACGACATTTATATCAGTAAAGGGTACTAAGCAATCAGGTCCACTACAGAATCAATAGTCATCAGGATGACCAACTGAACTCATGAAAAAATTCAGAATTAAAATGGCAGCTAAAATAATAAGTAACGAAGAGTACACAATACCAAGTCCAGGACATTAATCAGAGCTTTAATCCGATTTTCATCCATGGAATGGATATTTTCCTCTACCCATTTGCCAAGAACCAAATCCAGTTCCAGGAACCCTCGTTGTTTGCTTCTGTATAATAGCCTATACAGAAATCAAAGAAAATTTAATCTGGTATTCATAGAAATCATAAACATAGCCATTTATTAATTAGAAAAAAAAAGGAATAAAAGAGCCTTTTAGAATGGAAGTCCAAAAGAGTACCTGTTAAACAAGCGCCTTTTGCTTTCTTCGTTAGATAAATCTATATCAAGTGATTGATAATCGTTACTCTGGGTCGTGAAATGGGAAAATAAACCATACCGAAGTCTGGAAAACAATCACCTCCATCAGAGAAAATAAAATACAACAAACAAACTAAAAGAAAATTACCGGGCGACGGGTTATGGATCGAAAATTACCGAAGGAATGAACCTGCCGGAGCTACGATGGAGCTCTTATAAGGTGATCGAGTAGAACTTAGGACTCTATGAACGTTAAAAATAGCTTTTCTCAAACTCGCCATTGGATACACAAACCCACGATCTCTTTGCAGTTGCAGAGTTGTTGATGGCTGGAAGATTTATAAACAAGTAAAAAGGGAAGAGTTGAGAATGCTTTCTGCTTTGAGGTTTGATGGTAGCGTGGCTTTTCTTCGTCCACGGGGATACGCACAGGTGTAAGTGTTCACCCTGTGAGGAGAACTGCTTAGACTCGAAAATGTCAAGTGGCTCGGAGTCTGTGCGAGGAGAAAATGGTCATCCGACTCGTCTCTCGGTTGGGTTTACTCGATTTTTGGGCTGGATGTTGAGGTGAAATTTTTGTATGCTAGCTGAAAATGGCTGAGACCAAAAAAAATAAAAACTGAAAACGGTTGAAAAATTGTAATAATTGGTAAAATGAATAAGGAGCATGCACGATTCAAACATAAAACATTACCAGCTAAATAATTAAGCTAATCGAACACTAGTCCAACATAAAATACTACAGTTTTATTTTTTTTTCTTCTAATAATCATATTAGTTTAAAGTTCAAAATCATAAAATGTTGCAAATACTCCTATTATGGGTACGAATATGTGTGTCTTCTTTCTTTTTATTTTTTTCAATATATAAGAATTATAAATTTGATCAATCTCGATGTACATCAAATATTTCTGAGTAAATATGATCAACTTCACAATTTTTTAAACAACTATAGCTTTCATCACATTCATGCATCAACTTGTGTAAAAGAATAAACCTCATGCGAGACCAATATAACATATAAGCATGTATAGTTAACATCATTCCAACAACAACTTAGATCGAAGGGAAGAATTTGCTTGCAAGTTGCACAAACTACAGCTATTGATGGATTTTGAAACCTCTACATCCAGAAAAAAATCATGCCATAATTGATGAAACATGCAGTAACTTTGTCAGGAGACAAGCACAGAATCTATAATAAACTGTCTCTTTCCTTGTGCATCAGAGATACATAAAACATTCAAAAAGCAAGCTTGCCACTGAAAGATACAAGTCTTCAAACATGATACAGAAAAAAATTTCAACCTGGAACTTATGCAGTTAGTCATCGAGTATGGTCAGGCTTCCAAGTCCCAAGGCATAAGCAAGGTAGTTTGGGAAACACCCTGTCAGATGCCACATTGGCAGAGATTGTTCGGGCAATCTCTGACTTCATCTCCACCCCAAAAGGTGAATATTTCCCTTCACACACGGGGCAGGGCATTGGAATTTTACATTTCTTTCGCTTTGCAGTTGTTATAGCAGGTCACAGCTTAATTCTTCCAACCCTCTTCCCTTAAAAGTTGATCTCACGTCTCTCAGCAAAAAATTTCCCCGTGATTGCTTGGTCAGAAAGAAGAGAAAGCCATACTCCAGTATCTGCCCCTTCCTCAACAGTGATATTTCCTGCATAGCCCGTCAGAGCAGTCTTCACCCAGCCAGGGCAACAACAGTTAATATAAATCTTCTGACCTTCTGGCCGGTCAGAAAGCTTCTTTGCCATAAGTCTCGTATAAGCATTTACTGCTAGTTTTGAGACCGAGTAATCAGTAAATGTTTGAGGCCACCCCCCTGATGTCCAAGTTCCATCTCCTACTTGTTGTAGAAAAGTAGATAGAGTCTCATCAATCAGTTCCTCGGAAAGGGAATTCACATCACTTAGTTTCTCCCTCAAAGGTACATTACTGATTCTCTGTCACTCAAGCAACTCAACATTAGTTTTACATCTAGCAGAATACATCAAACAACAAAAGAAATATTTACCAAAACGCCCATGTTACAAAAGAAATTCTGAGCAAAAACAAAACAATTGAATTATAGAAGGAATGACAGGAATATAATGGCTTGCTCATTTGAGTGTAATATGGATATAAATGTCATCATCATGTCGCTCTAAGAACATTTCTCAAACATACAAATATAATACAGATTTACAATTCTGTAACCAACTCTTTCACCGTAATGAACAAGTCTTGTCAAAGAACCAAGTAAGAGTGATAATGACAAAAGGAAAAATACCCATTTTTACATTTCACAACATGAATGTTTCTGTTGGAAAACAACATATCTAGTTTAGCACCGAGAAGAAGTCACCAACTGGCATATTACTTCTAAGAAAAGAGCAGGACAAGCCAGAGGAAAAAAAAATGAAAGAATCATGAGGAGGGTACACATCAGGGAAGGAATAAATAAAACAATATAAACCAATTACATAATTATATACAGGAATAACTGAATAAGTTTTCTTATCAGAAAGTAACAGGGAGGTTTTACTTACATTTCTTCTGCCATTTAGTCTACCTAGACGAGAGCTCACATTTACAATACGAGCACCAGCAATGGAAGGCTTCATTAATGGAATCATAGCATCAATCATCCTTTTGGTGCCATAATAATTTGTTTCAACAACCTTGTGGGCATTTTCAACAGAGTTATCAAATCCTAAGTTGAAATTAACGCCAGCATTATTTACCTGCAGACACGATGATATTGCTCAGAAGTAAAACTAATCATAAGGGCATAATTTAAACCACATTCCAAGATTTTGTGCTTAGCAAGTACATTTTGGTACATGTACAGATAAAAAATGAAAAGAATCAGAGTCCCAGTTCTCTAGTGAACATAATAGAAGTGGCTTAGGAGCAGGATGGGGTAAAAGAAAAACACCAATTTTGGCAAGGTTCAAAACCCCACTATGGTGATTTTCTAGCCTAAGCACCACTTAGGTTGGCTGGACCTAAAATACAGAACTATGGGTGGAGAAGAAACTCTCTCAAACTTCAAATATATTGAACTTAAAATGAATGTCTTACAACAAGAACTAAGGTCCTATTTATACTAAAATTATAAAATTAAAGTACAAATAAATTGAAGCAAGTTGGCTTGTTGATGGTGAGCTATGGTGGGTTATTTGGCAGTAGGGAGGCTGAAACTTGCTTGCAAGCTGGCAGCAGGGAGGCTGGACTTGCTTGCAAGTTGGCAGCAGTAAGTTGGCCTGTTGCAGGTAGGAGCAAACCAAGATGCAGGGCACTTGGTTCTACCTGTTTTGCTTCATTCTTCCTTGGTTGAAGAAACTCGTCCTCGACTTGAGCTTGATCACTATAGCAAGGAGATAAATAGGCCACATTGAAGGTAGCGGAAATTCCGTAATCATTTGATAACTTGATCTTGTAAGCATTACCATGGATCTTCTCTTCAACTTGAAACAGTCCATCTGCCCTGGGAAAAAGTTTGGCATTGGGTTGATTCGAAAATCTTTCTTTTTGGAGATGAATCCAAACCCAATCTCCTTCTTTGAATGTGAGCTTCTTTCTATACTTGTCACATTGGTTTTTGTATCTATCAGTCTGACACTTTATCTTTTCTCTAACTTATTCATCTAATTTCTTAATTTCCTTAGCTCATTCATCAACATCAGCACTATAATGCTTGGATGAGACTATTGGTGTGAGGTATAATGGGCAGTGAGGACAGGCTCTATAGACAACTTTGAATGGGCATTTTCCAATAGCCTAGTTAGAGGAGTGGTTATAAGCAAATTTTGCTTGGGCAAGTACAAGATCCCATTGCCGAAGGTTCTTTTCAACAAAGCTTCATTGTAAATTTCTCAAGATTTTGTTTATAACTTCAGTTTGACCATCAATTTAGGGATAACTCGCAAAACTGAACTAGAGGTGAGTGTCCATCTTCCATAAAGTCCCAGAAATGACTCATGAATTTCACAATCCTATAAGAAGTGATAGTCTTTGGAATTCTGTGAAGCTTCAATTTCCTAAAAATATAGCTCAGCAATATGTATAGCATCATTAGTTTTGGCAGAGTATGAAGTGAACCATATTTGAAAATCTATCAACAACAACCATGATTAAATCCTTTTGTCGTTGAGTTCGAGGTAGGCCACAGACAAAATCCATACTAATATCTTCCCAAGGTGAGGTGGGAATAGATCATGGTAGATATAATCTAGCATTTTGGTTTGTGGTCTTTGCTAGGTGGTAGATCCGGCATCTTTGGATGTGTCAGACAACATCTCTATCAAGCCTTGGCCAATAGAAGTTTTCTTTGATAAGAGCTACAGTCTTGTCCTTTTCAAAATGACCAGCTAATCCTCCATCATGTGATGCCCAAACTATTGCATCTCTTATGAAACATTGGGGAATATATTATAAGTTACCTTTGAAAAGGAAACCTTCTTGTCAATGATATTGTTGGTAGGTTTGTCAGAGATGGACTTCCAGATTGAGCAGAAATTAGGGTCACCTACGTATAATTCTTTAATCATTTCAAAACTGACTACTTTGACTTGCATGGAGTAAAGCAAAGTGTGTCGACGGCTTAAAATATCAGTAACACGGTTCTGAGTTCCTGACTTATGCCTGAGAAGAAAAGGGTATGATTGAAGGAACTCACTCCAAGTAGTGTGGCACTGGCTGATCTTTTGTCGTAAGTTTAGATGCTTTAAAGCTTCATGGTCGGAATATAGCATGAATTCCTTTGGGATGTGATAGTAACTCCAATGTTCCAAAGCTCGCACAATAGAATGAAATTCCTTGTCATAAGTGGAATACTTAAGCTTTGCATCATTCAATTTTTCACTGAAGAAGGCAATTGGTCATCCTTCCTGATTTAATACTACACCAATACTAACATTTGAAGCATCACAATCAACTTCAAACATTAAGCTGAAATCAGAAGAGCTAGGACAGGAGTTTCAATAAGCCTCTTCTTCAATTCTTCAAAACTTTTTTGAGCTTTATCTATGCATTGAAATCTGTCTTTTCTGATGCTGTCCGTTATTGGAGCAGCAATGGAAATAAAGTTTCTGATGAATCACTAGTAAAATGATGCCAACCCATGAAAACTTCTAACATCATGAATGGATTTACGCATAGGCCAAGGGAGGATGGCTTCACTCTTGCAAGGATCAACTCGAATACCTTAAACGCTAATGATATATCCTTGAATAGTTATTTTTTATATTAGAAATGAGCATTTTTTGAGGTTGGCATATGGTTTCTGCCCTTTGAGGACTTCAAAAATTTAATGAAGATGGTCTAAATGCTCTTGTTTATTCTTGCTATATATTAGGATATCATTAAAGTAAACCACAACAAATTTCCCAATGAATGATCGGAATACTTGGTTCATGAGGCGCATGAAGGTGCTAGGAGCATTGGATAACCCAAAGGGCATAACAGTTCATCCA
>JANHAO010009032.1:0-18732 GCA_026873985.1 Saraca asoca | reverse complement strand
TAGAGTGAGTGAGTATTGTCTCCACAGGGATTGAATTTCTTGCAACTTAAATGTAAAAATCCAATTAAGTAAACAATAATTTCTTAAGCTAACTAGGATCATCAAAAGAGCAAAATAACAATGCTGAACTACACTACTGATAATTCAAGGAAAGAGGTACTGAATGTCTAAGAATTAAGGATTAATATGTGAATTGGCTAGTTGAGATTAATGAATCTCTTTAACATGCAATTTTTGCCCAGCTGCTATAGTAATGCTACAGTAAATTGCCCAGTAAACCAGAACTCATGGCAACACATGAATTTCCCAATTCCAACATGTTTAAAGCTCTTAAATTAGATTACATATATTCCTATGCTAATCCAGATTTTAGAACACAATTTTCAACACCAGTTCTTTAGGGTTTTGTGAGGTAACAATACATTCCTATATCATCTACAAATCAACAATATATAAAAGTTAAACTTTTATCATTCAAGCTATGTCCAATAACCTTAATCTTTCTAGATTTGAAGTTATTTCTATATCCCATCATTAATGGCTAGTCAACAATGAGAATGGAAAATTAGTACACTTGAAGGAAAAGGGAAAATTTAACTCAGCATTATAAATAACAATCTAGGATTTCATTGCAAGATTAAAGTTCAACATGAATCCCAACTAAAATAACTTTAGCTCATGTTCAAATATGCAAATACTCTTAAATACATAGCATTCATTGATCACCTAACTCAAAAATAACAGTAGGAAAGAAGAAAAGGAAAGGAAGAATGTCAAAACTACTAGTCTTCTGTGCCCTCCTTCGCTTCCTCTGCTATCTATAGAATTTTCTTGCTATTTCTGGTTTCTGGCTGTTGGCCTCATGTCATCTCCTTTTTTTTTCTAAGGTTTTTAGCACCCAAAAATGGCAGAATAAATTATGACTCACATGCTCTCTATTGGTCCAGGGTTTTGCGCATCCAAAATAGGCTGAATGTCTTCAAAATTCCTCTACTGATATGTTCCCTTGCTGCCTCCACTGGGGTGATGTTTTTGGCACAAAAAATAGGCTGAATATGTTACTGACTTGCCCACATTTGCTGCTTCCTTTTAATCGAAATTTGTACCCTCAAATAAAGCTGGTCCTCACTAGAAAAATGAAGTTACAATTGGTAAAAATTGTAATGTTGTCTCCTTGTTGTAACAGCTGCTTCCTCTTTTTAATTCATCCTTTTTTCTTGACTTTTTCTTGTCACAATTAGGATTTATTCATCTACAAACAAATCTCATCAATTTAATTTAATTCCACCATTAACATATCAAAAATTTTCAAAAATAAAATCATAAAGCCACTTTAGACAAAATAGCAAAAATAACTAAAAATAAAAATTGATTTATAAAAATCACTCTTATACTTCAACAACTTAAGTCTAGAAGCCATCAAGATAACTCTATTTTCATAGAGTTATCACTTGACAGGAATCTTAGTGAGATTCTGCAAAGATAGAAAGCTGTATAAAAGCCTATACAAGTCCCTGGTAAGAGATCTTGCTAAATTCTATGATCATGTTGCCAAATAGATCAAGTGGAGGAAACCTTTGGCACAAGGAAGTTTGAACAGAAGGACGAAGCGAATGGCTCTGCCTAAAATAAGAGGAACATAGAAAATGGGAGTGACCACTCTAGCAACTAGCATGCCAAGAGAGCCAAGCATGAATGACCTCCGCACCAAGGTCACCATGAAAGTTATAGCATCCCATTTGATACTTAGGATAGGATTTACATGATGGAGTGAAACAAGGAAGATTTTGGAAGACCCAAGCCCTTAAGGGCTCTGGCAAGAATAGGGACCCAAACAAGTTCTACGTTTACCATAACAAGGTTGGCCATAACACCTAGGAATGTTAGGCACTCAGGGATGCCATGAAGACCTCATCAAAAGAGGTCACCTATGAGATTATATGGCACACCCTGCAAGATAGCATGAAGATAATGAGGATCATTCATTAAGACTAAAATCCCATTAGCTGAGCTCGCTGAGTCATGAAGACACAAAGTGGACGTGATCTGCTCGGTAACAAGGCTCCTATTCCACCATGCAACACAATTGTTGTGAAACCATGCAATGAGATTGCCTTTCCGCTACACAACAGAGTTATCTTGAGATTGAGCAATGAACTTGCTCTCCCACTGAGTGACACACAGACAAGCCATCCTATAGAGCAATGAGCAATGAGTTGTCCTAAACAAGTGACAAGCAACAAAATTGCTATCTCACTGAGTAATGAGCTGGCCTTGGAACTACGCAACAAGATTATCGTTTCACCAGCAACAAGATTGCCCTGGAATTGAGCGATGAGACTGTTGATAGAGTCATGCATCCAAACTAACCTGAGTAATAAGAATGTTGGTTGAGTGCAAATGCAATGTACCATAAGCATCCCACCTCGAGCTCACTCAAACATAATGTTTACATGATCCAGAAGAAGTGATGAGACTGAAACCTAACATGCCAACACTATAAACAACACATACAAGCTTTTGCTAGCAAAGTTTCTAGCTCCTTGTCCACATAATGAACTATGAGCTAGGGGGCTAATATAATGGGTGTTTTTCGATGTAGTACAAAATGGGCTGGTAAAAGCCTAGCAACAAAGTCCAAACTATAAAGACCTAGCTTGCTACAGTTTGAGATCGCTAAGTTGAGATGCTGGGTCCTTAAGGAATGAGCTCGTACACCTGGGCTGTGAGGAGATGAGCTTGGGCTGTTGAGCCAAGAGGTCAAATTGCTAGGATGCGAAGTGCAAGCCCTGGGACAGAGCAAGGCCCGAACATGCCAGAGTCTAACTCGTGTAGCCAATAGCTGACACAAAGTGAGCTCGCATTGCCAAGCGTGTGCATAACCTCACCTAGTCCAAAATAGCAACAACCTCAAATGAAGCTCACTACATATAGCACCTCGCATAACTAGCAGCTTACCACATCTAAGATCAGAGACAAACACCCTCAGATATTTTTTAGCACCATTCTATAAATTACGGCCCGCCGGGCCCCATGCACAGAAAGTAAACTATAAAAGCCATTTTGTAGTAGTGTAGGCAGTCTTGTACATTTAATGCTTGATTTAATAGAATTGTAACATGTAAAATTACACTTGTATTCTTCTCTCCTTTATAAATAAGAGGAAGGAGTTCTTTGTAAAGGGAGAGAGATCTGGAGCATGAACATTGTATTATAACTCTATTAAATTTTTAGAAGCAATAAAACTTACTGTGGATGTAAGGGCTAGTGCCACCCAGCTTTCACTGAACCACGTTAAAAACCTTTCATTTGCTCCACCATTCTTCCTCCTCCTTCAGCCCTTACACAACTAGAAAATAGCTTGAGTCTCAAAAGAACTACTAGATGGCTAGATTTGGACTCGAACCAAAATCTACCATCAACATATATTAAATTAATTTAAAAGGATGTCCATAACTATACCTTTTAGTAATGTTAATTTATATTTCTTACTTTGTAATTGTTATCGTTACATATATAATTTCAAGGATATAATTATCAATAATATACTACAAACTATATTAGTATATTAGTATATTTTTTATGATTAAAAATATTAAATTAAAATAATTAATATACTATAAGTCTATTTTAGTGAAAAAATATATATTAAATTAATATATTTTAAAAGGAAATTCATGATGCTACCTTTCAATAAGTTTAATTTATAATTCCTACTTTATAATTGTTATCGTTACATATATAAGTTCACGATATAACTATCAATAATATACTACAAGTTCTTTTAGTACAGGGAAAATTACACTTCACCCATCTATAGTTTCGCTCTTTTTCACTTGACCAACCTATGTTTTTAGGTGTTAAAATTCATCCACTTGTGGTTTCCATTGTTAGCACTTTACCTACCTAATGTTTTTTTCATCCAAAATTTAGAGAGCATGTGCAATGTACATACTTTAGATTTCCCATAATTTTCCTAAAATTAAGCCTAGTTTTAAATTGATTTTCATAAAAATTAAACAATGTTCCTCTTCTTCGTTGTGCAAGCCACTATTCTTTTTTAGAAAAATTAAACCATTTTCTTCTACTAATGCAATTGCTGAGTTGTTATTTGTAATTTCTTTTCTAATACAATTGTTAAGTTGTTATTTGTAAATTTAAAGGAAATTTTAATCTACCTTGTAATTATTATATAAGTTTTAGTATATATTGCAAAAATTATAGTAGAACCTTAAATCATTACTCACTTAATCACATTAAACAAGTAAGAGTTATTTAAAAGAAAAAGAAAATCTCAAATGTTGTAGAACCTTGAATCATCACTCACTCAACTATCTTTAATCCATAAAGTTTGATCTTATAAACACTAGTCATAATGAAGAAGAAGAATTGAAGAAGAGGAATAAAAAGGTTTAATTTATTTGAAAGTTAGTTTGAAAGTAGGTTTAATTTTAGGAAAATTTGTGGAAATTTGAAGCATGTGCATTCTATTAGTTTGAAAGTAGCTTCAATTTTAGGAAAATTAGGGGAAATTTGAAGCATATGCATCCCATTACATTTTTTATGGAAAAAACATTAGGTGGATAAAGTACTAACAATGGAAACCACAGGTAGGTGAATTTTAACATCTAAAAACATAAGTTGATTAAGTGAAAAAGGGTGAAACCAAAGGTGGGTAAAGAGTAATTTTCCTTTAGTATATTAATATATTTCATTTATTACTAAAAAATATTAAATTAAAATTAGTAATATATTGCAAGTGTATTTTAGTAAGAAAAGTATATTAAATCAATATGTTTTAAATGGAAGTTAATGAATATATGGTATAATAAAGAATTATTGATAAAAAGAGAACCATACCAAGTAATCATAAAAGAATTCATCCTAAAGTCTATCTTACATAATTATTATAAAAGAAATCTTTTGATTTTGATGTAATATTTTTTTTTTTTTACTAATATAGCTTGTAGTTATATTAATAATTTGAGAATATTTATTTAATTCATTAGTCGAGAGGGATAGTAGATTACATATAGTGTAAAAATTACTTAAAATGAATTGATCATAACTTTTAAATTTTCATGAGATTAATAGTTGGGATGTGGTATAAGTCATTTAGACTTATATCAGTGTTAGCGGATGCTTTCTCAATCATTTATTCTTGAAACATTTAACTTTATTAGAGCTGTAACAAAAATAGATTATATTAAACAATGATTACATGAAGCATATCATGGAAGATGAAAGTGCATCTACCATGCATAGCAAGCTAGTAGATTCCAACATATAAAACCTCCATTTATGATCTTTTCCCTTTGTTATAACATTTTTTCCACTAACATTTAATTTAATGTATAAATCTTACACAATTGTAAGTCACATGTAATATTACTTTATTTCTACAATCCAACCAAGGAGAGAACGAGCCACAAATACACATGAATATGCTAAAATTATAGGATAATAAAGGTAATGAAGGATAAATGATGAACATAATTTATACATATTTTATATCCATTCTACACTTAGTCTTTGGTTATGTTTATATGTTGAATTGAATATTTGTGATTGGTTTTGTGGTTTGGTAAGTTTTGAGCTTTATTGAATTAATTCGGTGATTTGGTGTTGGTTTAGATTGTTTTAGGTTTTTTAGTGTATCTTAAGTTCTAGACCTTGGTTTTGGGTGATTCCTAATTCTTTGACAAGGTGAGAGAAATATATAAAAATGTTATAAAGAGTCCAAAGTCTAGTTCAACCATTTTGGAGGTTAAATTAAGCCTAGAAGCTGAAACATAAAGTCGTCTTGTTACCTAGAATCAATTTGGTATTCTCATCACAACTCAAGCTCCATTCCTCATTGTGGTGCAAACCTAAGCCCAAAGATAGCTAAGATCTATTCCCATAACTTTAACGGAGGGCTTGAAGTCAAAATACACCATTTTCATTAAGTTACAAGGTTGTAGACTTAAGTGTTGTCTTAATTTTTGACTCACAAGTTGAGCTAGAAATTGAATATTTTTGCAAGTTTAAGTCCATTGGACTCTTAAGAGAAAAAGTTACATTTCATATGGAGGGATCCATGTCCAATTAAGACTCCTTCCAACCTTAATCAGTAGCCCAAATAGAAACAGTGCAATGAGCTCCTAAAAAAGCTCCACTTAGCCCTTATTATATTAACTTTTAAATTCATTTCAATTTTTCTCCACTTTTGTGAAGAGGAGGATCTTTGCTAGGGCATACTAGCCCTAATTAAGTTTTCTCATCTTTTTTACTTTTACTTTTATATTTACTTTAATGTGTAGCTAAACTCCTATTTTAACTTATGGAAACTTTTGAATCAATTCTCTTATTGATTGTAAGACTTACTTCTATTGTTTATTTGTTCCTAATTTGATTCTTTTGATTCTTTGTTTTAGTGCTACTAATTACTATGGATGATTGATTAAGATGACTGGGTAATTAATTGTTTATTGTGATTTACTACTAGCTGAATTTCTTTAAGCAATGTTATTGTTTATGGATGTTTGGTTAGAGTATCAATAGGATTTTGATTTGTTGTTGGGGTGAATCAATTTTCTTAGAGAATTAGGGATATTTAATTGATTTTCTACTAGGCTAAATTGGTTGATTAGTCTTGGTATTTTTAGATCTTTATGCTATTGATGAATTGGTTGAGGTGTTAGGCGTCAATTAATTCAGCAATAAGAGTTAATCGAATGTTGGGCTTGATTGACTAATTTATAAAGAAATTAGGATGAATTAATTAAGTGCTGGGCTAAATTATATTCTTAGGTAATTGGTCAAAATGGAAATGAAATGTTAGTGTCAATGAATCAATCAATAAATTGATTGTAAGAGTCTTTTAGATTGAAACTTTCTCACTTGCTTTCCCATTTATCTTCAATTTTGTTTGCTTATGTTTATTACTATTTATTTAATTCCTATTCTAATTAGCTAATACCAAAACCCCCTATTTTACTATTGACACATTGAAATTAATCTCCATTTTTCATAGTTCTACTTGAACTTACTACTACTATATGCAAGGTAGTTTAGTTTTATCTTTACTGGTTTTGATAGCCATCAAATTGATGCTAATGATCGGTGATGAACACAATTTATATATATATATTATATCCTTTTTATACTTAGTCTTTTGTCATTTTTATATATTTAATTAGATATTTATTATTGATTTTGTGGTTTGCTCAATTTTTGTTACATGGTTGGACTACTTTAAAATGTTGTCTTGGTTTTTGGCCATAAGTTAAGCTAGGGGTCAAATTTTTGAGCAAGTTCAATACCATTGGAAATCTAAGCGATGGACCTACATTTCATATTGATAGACTCACTTCTAATTGAGCTTCCTTCCAACCTTCATCATTAGCCAAAGTAAAGGTAATGCAATGAGCTCTTATAAAAGCTCAGTTGAGCCATAATTGCAATAGCTTTTAGATTCATTTTCCTTTTTCTCTACTTTTGTGAAGAGGAGGAGCTCTATTAAGGCAAGAACACCAACCTTAATTAGGTTTTCTTTTCTCCTTTATTTTTGCTATTTTAATTAATGTGTAGTTAAACTCTTATTTTAATCTAAGGGAAATTCTGCATCAATTCTCTTGTTAATTTTGAAACTTGCTTATATTTTTAGCTTGTTCCCAATTTGATTCTTTGTTTTAACATTAATTATTGTTATGGATAATTGATTATGGTGGCCAATTAATTAACTGTTCATTGTGATTTACTAATAGTTAAATTTCCTTAAGTAATGTTATTGTTCATGGATGTTTGGTTAGAGTAGCAATATGGTTTTGATTATCTACTGGGGTTAAATTGATTAATTAGTCTTGGTATTCTTAGGTCTTAATGCTATTGGTGAATTGGTTGAGGTGTTCGGCTTTAATCAATTAAGGAATAAGGGTTAATTGGGTGCCAGGCTTGGTTGGCCAAATTAGGGAGAAATTAACAAGAATTAATTAGGTGCTAAGCTTAATTAGACTCTTGGCTAAGTAGTCAAAGAAGGAATGAAATGTTTATGTCAATGATTAGTCACAGAATTGGTTTTAAAAGTCTCTTGGATTGAAATTTTTCTCCATTAAATTTCCCTTTTCCTTGTTTCTATTTGCTGATGTTATTATTGTTTGCTTAATTCCTATTTCCAATTAGTTAATATTGAACACCCCATTTTCTAATGTGAAATGGTTTGACCTAGACTCACTATTACTATAAACAAGGTAATTCAGTATTATCTTTATCAGTCTTGATAGCCGTCAATAAACATTTTTTTGCTTAGGACATTCTTGTATAAAATAACACTTTTTCAATAACTAAAGCATTTTACCTTTGATTTTGTCTATAAGACATGCTTGTCCCTTATGACACTTGTTTGCCTATCTAACTCAAAGCCCTAAATTATTACATTTTTAAATTTCCAATGTTGTGGCCAATATCCTCTATGTTGCACAACTTATGCCACTATTATGGCCCAAGTTGTGAGTGAAAACTAATCTTAGTAGTCCCCTAATGGATTGTAATAAAGTGATCTAACTATGATTAGGATCATTTATGAGATCATAATTGGCACCTTGTTGCCCTCTAATTGTGGCAAAAATTACCTAAAGATAATTGGTCATGAAATCTGGTAGATTCTTCCCACATTGAACCACAAAGTCTAGGAACAAAGTCTAATGGTAAACACTATACTATATTTCAATATCAATTGATCACATATCTTTTTAGAAAATTGAGGTAGTTTGTCAAATTTTCCAATGAGGGTACTATGTAAAATAGCTTTACATATAAAGCATACAATTTTATCCCTTATAGCTCACAAGCTATTAATCATAGTTATGCTAGGCCATATTTCTAACTTCATGTTAAGACACATCACTGGTCAACTGATTGAGTAATTATTGATCATGTAGAAAATACTAAACTTTCCTACGTTAGATATTAAGGTACTTCTATCCCTCACTATCCCTTTTCCTAGGATAAGATTTATACTTATGGGAATGATTTCATACATCATCACGTATGGTTCAATTAGTGCATACATCTTACTATATAATTTAATTAGGCATTTAATTTTCTCCTATATTTTTGGTTATGTTAGTAATCATCTCTAATAATTAAAAGAAAATTAGAATTCTAATTAAATAACTAATGGGTGGGACTTTGATCCCTTCATGTTCATTTCATTTATATATTCACAAATATACAAATATTTGAATCCATTTGAAAGATTGTGTTGATATTTTGTTTCTCATGCTAAAGCAATGCAATATATATATATATATATATATCAAGTTGACATGAAAACACTTTCCTTTACAAAGCTTCTAAAAATATAATACAACCTATAAAAAAGAATTATATAAGATTGAATATTCTTACTACATCAATCTACATAACAATAAAATAAGGGTGTTGCACCTTCTTATATATATATGACATTATTTTGGAATATCCATACATCACATAACATAGGCATTTAACAAATATCAATGCTTCTAAAACATGTAGTTATCACAAAGATAATATTATAACTTAATCATATAGATAAATAATGATAGTAAACATTTAGAAGCATTCAAATATATGTAAATGGTTAATATATCGTGTAATATAATGATAATTCACATTTATAAGCATGCAAAAATATGTATGCAATGAACACGTCATGTAGTAAGCATATTTTTAGATATCAATTTTTTTGTAAATATTTTCTCAAAAAACAATTTCCATCTAACAAATAAATGAATAAAAATATTGAAAGACCTATTTTCAATAAAAAGTAAGACATTCAAATTCATGAATATATAAAATTAAAATGCATCTATCTAAAAAAACATATTTTCTAGAAACAAAGAAAAAGAAATTATTTTTCATCTTGTGGGTTGGAGATATAAGTATAGAAAAAGTGAAGTCTTTGTTAAAAATGACAGGCTAAATTGAAAGCAAACACTCTAGAAGAGAGCTAGTGAGTAAGGCAAAAGGAATAAAAAGAGGGTCATTGCATGTGAGAGAGAGATAGAGCAAGAGAGAGAGAGAAAGAGAGAATATGTAAGGGTGGGTTTTTTTTTGTTAGGTTGAGGTTGAAGTTTTAGGCTATTCTAGGCTAGTGATGGGGCTTGAAGTTTAGGTGGTTTGGTTGTTTGAGGGGGAGGTTTGGGTTCCAAGTGGTTTAGCTTTTATGATCTAGGTTTCAGGTGCTCTTTTGTCACGTAAGGTCTCTAAGGGTCATTTGGGAGATGGGGTATGTTTTTATAGTATTTAGGGACTTAATGAAAATTTAATGAGATGGCTAGCATTTCTCTAAGTGATGGTCAGATTATGAGAGGTGATGGATGATATGAGAAGGAAGTTTAAGGCTTGATGAAGGTTAAGAAGAAGTGTTTATGGAAATCCAGAAGATCAATGAGCAAACTTAAGGTTAAATTAGTAGGATGGTGTAATAGCTAAGTTCAATGGTGCCTAAGGTTTGCAGGGCTCCTAAAGTTGCTTAGGTAAGTAACAAGGTCCCTAAGGTTTCATTGGGTAAGTAGTGGGGTTTTTTAAGGCATTTTAGGCTAAGATGAGTAGGTGTTCCTTTACTTAATCTCTTCTAGAGGGCCTATGAGTGAAGTGTTAAGCATGACATATGCTCTCTCTTCTATGCTCTTTGAATGCAACCTTACTTCAATCCTACCATGCCACATTTAGAAAAGATCCTCATTTGGGTTATGGGGAGGATTTTGTCTTCATCCCCTATGACCGAGTCAATCACTGCCTATGACCAAGCGACCATAGTGGCAATGATTCCTTTAGGGTTCCTATTTATGTTCAGGCCATCCATAGTTAGTAAATAAGCATGTAGGCACTTTGGGCCATTAGTGTATGGAGTTTGTTGCTTGGAATAGTCCTAGCCCCAAAAATAGTAAGGCCATAAGGTAGTTTTTCCCTCAGATGCATATGACCATGGGGTGGTTCTACCCTTGAGCTAGATAAGGCTACATGGTGGTTCTATCCACAGAGCTGAATAAGCCTATAACGTAGTTTTACCATAGAGATTGGATACAATTATGAAGTGGTTCTACCCTCAAGACTAGATAGGGTCGTGGGGCGATTCTGCCCCTCAAGCTTATAGGGAAGTGGGGGTTTGGCCCTGAAGTAAGAAAAAGGTCAAACAAGTGGATCTTGGCCCTAAAGAGAGAGAGAGAGAGAGAGAGAGAGAGAGAGGTTAAATGAGTGAGTTCTTGCCTTCCAAAGCGGGGTATTGCTCCTCACAATATGAAATGGTAGAGAAGCTCATTCCTCCCCCAAAGTGTAGAGTGGTAAGCAAGTTAAAGGAACAAGGTGTTGCCCCCAAGGTCTGAGATGGTTGACTTCAGGTCTTCATTTCTAAAACCTATTAGTTTGATGTAGGAAAATTAGGCCCCATGTATAGATGAGTATGGCAGTGAAAAAGTGTTTATCTACACATCTTTAACTATAACATGTGGGTTCAGCTTTAATACTATGTGTTTTGGTAGTAGTTCAAACTTTGTGAGGAACCTTTAGTGGTGTGGGTTACTTTAAATGATGAAGACTTTATGAAGAAGTTAAAGTGATGTGAAGGCTTTTTGGGGAAGCTTCAATGGTGAAGGCTTCACAAGTGGGCATTTCATGGAGAAGCTTCAACAGGGAAGGCTTCACAAGGAAGCTGTAGTGGTGCAAATTCATGAATGAAGGCTTCACAAAAAAGGCTTTAATGGTGGGTCTCTTTTGCTTTGGCATCCTAAAATATGATATCATCATGAAATATCTTAGTTTGAAATTTGATTTGATGTTATCAATTGACCCCTCGGGACTTAGGGTTTGTTCCTAAATTGTCACATTTTTGTGACTTTATTAGTTATTTACAATAATGAGTATCATGATGAGATTTTCTCTTGTTTTGCAAAATTTGATCCTCTAGTATGTTTATAAAGGAGTTCTTTATTTTTCATTCAATCATATTTCTTTAAGAGACTTTCTTCATCTTCATCTTTTTTCAGACTCTAAAGTTCTATCTCTAAGGTTCTGCTTCTACACATTATCTGTCCCTAGAAAATGGCTGCTAAAAAAAAGACACAAGGAAGGGAAAGCTTTCATCTTCTTCTTCTTATACAGAGATAACAAAATCTTTGGCTATAGCCGTGGTTCTTTCAAGGGAGGTTCTAATCTTTACTTGTATAAGTTTTAGGAAGATAATAAAAAAGGATGTTGATCTTCCTCTAATTGTGAAAGAAGAAGTTCTTATTAATTTTTAAGAGTGCAAGTCTAACAAAGTTCTTGGTTTTGTAGTGAACCTATGCTTTTTTATGATGAAACCAGTTCAGAAAGACACCGTATAGATTTTAGCCCTTCATTCTTGTTAGCTCATCTAGCTAAAGGGGGTTTTTCCTATGGTACTATGAACTTTGTCATGTGGTCTTGACTGACCAATGATTTTGATTTGTGGTTTGATGAAGTTTTCATAGATGATGAAAATCATCATGTTCTTGACATGGCTAAGGTGTTAGAGGCTATTAAAATTTTCACTTGCTTATCCTTTAAACTGAACAATGATGATTTGAACTACTTGGTTCGGTGGTGTGTTGGTGCCGCATATACCTTTTTCATCCGCTAGGGTGAATTTACCCTAACATTTAAAAAGCCTTCATGCTATACTCACTTATCCCTTTTTAGAGAGCATGAAATTTCAAAGATGGAAATTTCTAACAATATTGTGGACTTAGCCATGAGACTCCATAAATGTCTTACCCTATGCGGTAAGATAAAGTATTCTGAGAAGGAAGAGAAAGTCGTGAAGTTTGTGATAAGTCAACATTTGCTAGGTGGGAGCATTACTTCTTTGGAACCATAGTGAAGGAGAAGTCTAGGTTTGGAACCTTCAATACCACTTATTATCTAAAAGTAGGATCAATATCGAAGATAATTTATTTTTTTCCTGTGTTTAACACCCATTGGCTTTGTCAAGACATATTTTTGAGTCCTCCATTTAAGAGCCTTAATCTAAGGCTTTTCTTCTAATGGCCTTCATATGAACAAGTACGTGGTTAGCATTGGCTCCCACATACTTAAGTGGTTTGTATCTCTGTTTAGATTAACTTTAAAGAAAATTGGCTTAGTTTAATGGCTGCTATGTGGTGAACAACTTTGCGGATGCTGCTTTCCTTCAACTTTTCATTAATGAGTGCTTTTGAAAGTGTTCACCTAAAGTGAGGCTTGTTCCTATTCTTGGCCTTAGCAATGGGGTGAAGTAGCCAAGCAATGTGATTTGAGTGAGATTCTTGACCTTCCTTTGCATTTTTGTTTCCAGCCTTACTACCATGGATGTCGTAGGTATACAAAACCCAATATATGTCAAAATCACTCTAGTGCTAATTTTAATGCTTATATTCACTTGGGCATGGGCAATAAAGATTCCTACAAGGTCTAGGAAGAAGTATATTTTTATAGATGGATCTTGATTTTGACCTCTAGGACTTTACCAAGCTTTCTTTCTATGGATCAATCCTTTTAGAGCATAAGTGCTTTCTTCCTGGCTCACTATTGTCCTGATATGGTTTGTAGGCAATATGGATCTAACTAACAAGAATGCCAATGGAAATCACTAAATAGTATTGACCATGTAGAGACTTGGTTCACCTTTAATTATTTTGATGAAAAGATAAAGTGGAAAGGTATGATTGTGGATATCAATTTTTCACCTGTGCTAAGAAGTAGTCATGTGACTAGAGCTTAGGAGAAGATGTTTTGAGAGCAACATGAGCTTATTTGTAAGTTTATTGAGGGTCCACTAGTCACTTAGGTCAAAGCTCCCATCATAAAGATGGATCCTTTGTACAATTTTTCTTCGAGTAAGAAGATTGTTGAATCATTAGTGTAGGATGACACCCAAAAGGATGACCAAGAAGGAGATTTAAAAAAGAATGGCACATCAAAGAAGAAGGAGATTGGTGTGAAGATTCTTGGTAAGCCCTCTTCCCAAGTGAACCCTTCCACAAAAGAAGTCTTCTCATCCGTCTCGAAATGCTTAGGTAAAAGGCCTTCAGGAGAGATATTAGCAAAGGATCCTACTCCAAAGAAGCCATAATTGCTCTTTCTTGATACTTTTAAGGATGTTGCTACAAGGAGGTTACTTTTGACCCAATGTTTGCACTAAGATGCTTGTAAGTTACTTTTCTTAATTTCTTGTCCTCTCTTCTTTTCTATATATGTATATTCTTTTAACACTGCAGCGGGTTATGAATGTAGACTAGTGATGGGATGTTGGTTACCTAGTATTGAAATGAAATCTAATTGGGATAGTACATAGTTGAATGTTGTATAGGTAGGTTTTAATGCAAGGAAAATTTGAAGGGTGATATCTTAGGCTATCCACATCTCTTTCTTTCTTTCTAGGTATAAAGTTCTTCTTTTCTCCATTTGATGTTTGTAAAATACCTTCACAAACTAAAGTTTCAACTTTTTTTTTCCAGCCTTAATAATATTAGCAAAGTCATTGAAAAGGCAATCCTCCATTGATTAAATATAAAGAGCCCTTATTGTTTTCAAAAAAACTAACTATATATTTTATGTCCTATTAAAGAAGGTTTTACTTGAGCAGTTTTTACCCACCATCTTTAAGCAATTCTCCCAAGGACTCCTTATCTTTCTTGTGCATTCCATATAATTCTTCCCTAGTTTGTACAAACTCTAGATTAAAACCATATTGGGTAAGAAAGGCATCATACAATCTTTCCAACAATAAATCTTGGAGTGATTGGGTTGGAGATACCACTATAATGCTACACCGAATAAGCTTTAATAGAAGAGTTGAATAAAAAATTTCTCATTATCAGACCAGACACCTTTTTAGGCACAATATGCAATCAATTGATAAATGGGATCCTCAGTTTCACTATGCTTAGTGAGATCGGGAATCTTAAATTCTTTAGAAAGGGTCACTCTAGTTAAGAAACTATAGGTGTTTCCCGAGCCAAGGAAAAATAGAACTTGCCATACGCTGAATCAAATACAAAGGCCCCAAAACACAAAGAGCCCAGACTGAGGCCATCTAGCAAGAGCCGCGAATCATCGAATGTGAGCAAAGCAAGGACCAAGACTTTTGCTTGGTAAAGTGTAAGCACCAAGGATGCTCTTTGAGAAACCTACGAGCTCAGCAAGGACCAGCAACATGACATTGTCTCATTACGATAGTAAGCCGAGGATATGTACAAAAGGCCCGATCAGTTACTGGAGATATTTGTCCCTTAATTGATAGATCATCATTCTGAACTGACACATTAACTCCCCAGATATCTAACAATAATTCGCCTAACATTTATTATCCGACATCAAGCATTAAATGCCTGGAGCAACTAATGTAATCATATTGTTGTCTATGAAATTACATTTGTAACCTTTCTTATGTCTATAAATAGTCATAGGAAATTACTATAGGAAGGAGGGAAAAGGATATGTGCAGACACTCCGTTTGCATAGATAGAAAGCCTTGTAAGAGTGTAATTGAAATCTTGTAGAAACCTCTCTGAATCACCATACTTCAGCTGATAATACAATCTCAATGTGGACGTAGGGGCTTGAATAGCCTTTAGCTGAACCATGATAAATCTTTGTGTTTACTATCTCCTTCCCTTTCCTCTTTTCTTCCATTTTTCTTGATCACTATTTGCAATTTTCGACCGATAGTTTGGGGGTCTCAAGAACCGACTCTGTTGATTGAAATCTTGAATTCCTAGAACTAGATTTCACCATCAACAGAAACATAATTCTTTTGCATTTGTAGGCTTATATGATTTCAATCCTATCATAGTATGCAAATTTTCTTCTAGTCAGGTTTGTCTCTTTTCCATGTGTTTTACCCTTTCCTTATCTTTTTCCTTTTCGTCATCTTTCCAATCACTATAGTAACTTTTGGGGGATGATCTATGGCAATGAGAGAGGAAGGATGTCGAAGGTATGCATAAGATCTAGGTTTGTAGTTGGGAATAGTGCATGCCTTAGGAAATGCCATAGTGTTAATGGATGATTATTGTGGGACTGAGACAATGATTTGGTCATTAATTCAACAGGTAGTGGTATTTGCAGGGAAGGTGGTGATGGTTAGGAAAGTAACAGTAATAGGCTAGGAGATAATTGAAGAGTGAGTGTCTTCAATAATATGAAGTCTTGAGGATTTTATTTCTAATTGCGTAGTTTCTCTAGTTTTGAGGGATTTGGAAACTATCTTTACTATCTCATTCATCATTTCAGCCATGTAAGTTTTCATGGCTTTAGCTACTTGAGTCTTGACCATATTAGATGGATCACTCTTTTGATCTTGATCTTGCATTAGATTAGAGTTATCCATGATTATGATCCTTGATTTTAATCTTATTGCATAGGATCTCTTAGAAGGACAGATTTGATTAAATAAATCTTTTTTTGGAAGAGCAATCTTTTAAAATTTTCTTTTAAATAAATGAAAATATTTCAAAACATAATTTTTTTAAAGAAAAAGAAAATGATGCATTGAAATAGTATATTATTATAACGGTTACAATAATAATATGCTATGAAAAATGATGTAAATGAAAATTAAAATGTCTTTAAATGATATACTATGAAAACTTGAGTAATTAGAATGTTATATTGAAATTGCACATGGTTATGCTAATGATGTGAACGAAAATTATGATGTATGTAAATGATATGATAAGATTCGTATGGCTTATCTATCAGTGCATGATTTTTAAGGTGGTTTTATGTCTAATGGTAGAGCAAACTACCCCTGTACTAGAGATATAAAGATCCCATTCCATAGCAATGAATAGAAGGAAGAATAAATACCTTCTTGCAGCCATACTTATGAAATCAAGTATAGTTTAAGTTAGAGCCTTCACAAAAATGATTGGGGATATCCTCCCTTGATGTCTTGCTATGTAACTCCATTAGCCTATATGATTGTGCATAGACTTGGGTGTACAATCCAAAAGTGTGTGAAGTAAAGTGTAAGTGCACTGTGTGTAAAGGAACATATCAAATTTTCATGAATAGATCCAAGCAAGTGCACAAAAATATATTAATAATAATTAAAACCAAAAAGATATAAATCTAAAAAATAAATAAAATATGTGAGAAACATTTAAATACAATATATTGTAATTTGAGGGATTAATAGGACATATTGGGCCATCATATTTACATAATTATTTTTATTTTGACTTGATTCATTAACCGTCCCCAGTCCATACTATTATTGATGGTCCCAGTAAAAAATATATTCTGAAAAAACACGAATCTTGCCCTTTAGATCGTTGGATCTATTTTTGGATTCTTCTTAATAAGTTACACAACTATAATGGTTTCTTTGATAGATTCAAGATAAAGATGATAAAGATAAATATTGCAGTAGATTTGTTTAAGATTAAGATGAATTAACTCACAAAATGAATTAATAATGTATCAAAAATAATAATGCAATAATTAATATTGCAGAAACCAAAATTACAGAAACTAGAAAATAATTGTGTAGTAAAAATAAAGATCAAGAGACACAGATTTTTAAAGTGGTTCAACTTAAATTAAAATTATAATTCAAGTGTACTCCACTTAATTTTTCATCAACTGAAAAACTACTTCAATTAATAAAAAATATCAGGATTTTACTAGGCTCCTGAACTGCCAATTTTATAACAAGACTTTATAGGCTTCTTGCTAACTGTTATATGAGAAATCTAGGTTGTCCTTAATGGGCTAGCGAATGGCCTGAGCACGGTAAAAATCTAGCTTGTAAGGTGCTCAGGGCATCATGTTTCTAGCTCATGTCACGAAAGTGACCTCCTCAGCTCAAATTCATCCCCGGAAGAGTGAGCTTGACCCTAACCTCTCGAAGATAGACACTTCTCAGACTAAAGGATCTGGCCAGCAAAGTACGACTAACAACTTGGGAGCTCGCCATACAAATGATCATCACATGCATTGTCCAGCAAACATGTAGGACCTACTTGCAAAAGACAATCCACAGTAGCCGATTTGTAGGATTTAGTCTATCTATCTTATCTTGTATATTAAATGCCTGATGCAATAGATTTACAATGTGTAAAATTATAACTATAACCTCCTATCCTCTACAAATACAGGAAGGAGATGAACATTAAAACAAAGGATGAACACATGTATATTGAAAGTTTGTAGAAATATTCTAAGATCAATATATTACCATGGACGTAGGGTCCGATTCTGTCCAGATTTTGTCGAACCATGTTAAAATCTTGTATTTCCTACTGCTCTTCCCTTCTTTCTTTTTTATTTTACTCGTTTGCTATCTTTGAACCAGTTAACAGCTTGAGATCTTGAAAGAATCCCCCATTGATTGGAGTTTGGATCATGATCAGATTCCACCATCAACATTTTTGACACCGTTTATGGGAATCTCACCTATTCTAGTTTGTTTCCTATTATAATGGCCAAGGGAAGAGCCACCAAAGCTTCAAATGCATTATTCAACTCTCCAGAAGGTCATGTTTCGACGATAGATTCCTCTAGGTGGCGTTTGGTTGAGTGGAATGAATAGTAGTGGGAGTGGAAAGAGGAAAGGAAGTGAGAATGGAAAGGAGAATAGAAGTCTATTACTTTGTTTGGTATGCGATGGGAATAAATGAGGTAATGTGCACTGTTTAATAAGAGAATAAATTAAAAGAATGGAAAGAGAGTTTAAATAGAAAGATTAAATTATCTTTAATAAAT
>JANHAO010009031.1:0-18741 GCA_026873985.1 Saraca asoca | reverse complement strand
GTGGAGCCAGAAGATCGAAACGGCTTGGTGATCTTCAGCCTGCCCCACTAGATATTGATCAAGGAGAAAATTGGGTGCAACCTGCTCAAAACAGAACCAGGAGGAGAGCCGGAGGTGGAAGAGGAAGAGGTGGTAATGCTGCAGCTTTAGCAAAAGGGCCTTCACCAGCCATACCCACAAGGCGAACTGCAGCTGGTAGAGGCCGTGGAGCCAGGTTGATTGATCTTGACCCTGAGCCTTTGGAAAATCTTCCTGAACCTGTCGCATTAGGGGTGCCGGAACCCCTTCACAATCGTGTAGAGGTAGTTGCCAATAATAAGATTGTCATGGAGGGTGGAAGTGCGGACAAGGCAGTGGGAGCCGAAGAGGAAGCAAATGCAACTCCTGTTCCTGAGAGGGTATAGCCTTTTTGAAAATATTCTTCCCCATTAATCCTTGTCTGACTTGCTTTAAACAGTTGTCTATTATCCTCCAATAAGTCTAGATCTTGTAGTTTCTCATCTGGGATCTTTACTCTCACTCATTCAGGTACAAGTTGGTAGTTCTCCTGTATACAAGACAGAAAGAAAATTGGGTAAGGGTGGTTTTGGTCAAGTCTATGTTGGCAGAAGGGTTAGTGGTGGCTCTGATCGGATAGGTCCTGATGCAATCGAGGTAGGGTAGAAGGCAAATCTCACTTCCAAGAGTTCAAAGAAATATTAATAGCGTGGATTATGATTATTTGTGCATTTTCCTTATTTAACTTTGTTTGCAGGTTGCTCTGAAGTTTGAGCACAGAAATAGTAAAGGTTGCAATTATGGACCTCCTTATGAATGGCAGGTCTATAAGTAAGTAATGATGTAATATATCTTTTGTGTCTGAAGAGACTTGCAGAAAATTTATAATTGAAAGTTTTAGTTATTCTAATTCTTATTTATGTTTCCTTGTCACTGCAAAAAGTACACTGAATGGCTGTTATGGCATTCCCGGGGTTCATTACAAGGGCCGCCAAGGAGATTTCTACATTCTGGTGAGACGTGGTTTAAACTTCCTCCTTTTGTCAGCATATCCTACTTGGTCTATTGCATCTAAAGGAAACTAAAATATTTCAGGTCATGGACATGCTTGGGCCCAGTCTTTGGGATTTATGGAATACTCTTGGCCAATCGTAAGATAACTCTCCTCTCTTTATGTTATCCATGCACCTTGCAATGGGTGCAATTTCTCGAAATTTTTTTCCATGTTTGCCCTTTAAATCTTGAGCATCTGGACCAGGATGCCACCAAGTATGGTTGCTTGCATTGCGGTGGAGGCAATATCAATTCTTGAGAAGCTTCACATGAAAGGGTATTCTTAGTGATAGCCTTCTTATTCTCATGCTAATTTCATCCAGTCATTTGGACATGATTATGACTGATGGCTGTTATAAATAATATATTTACACCATCAAACCAGGTTTGTGCATGGAGATGTAAAACCTGAAAACTTTTTACTTGGTCAACCTGGAACAGCTGATGAGAAGAAGCTGTATCTTATTGATCTTGGTTTAGGTACATTGCCTTTTCTTCCCAACAAGTTTTGTATCATTTTTCTGTTGTGATTAGCTTTCTCCACTGCTGTAACTTGGTAGCTATTTGGAGCTGTTTGATGTTTTCATAGAATGTAATGAAAATCCATGCAATGTGTTTTGTCTTCAGCATCTAGGTGGAAGGATGCATCATCTGGTCAACATGTTGATTATGATCAGAGACCTGATATTTTTAGGTTTGTTAGTCTTATAATGTTGAAAGTTCTATCCTTCTTGACCTAGTCTTTATATATTGATAATGATAATATGCCTTTTTCTGTAGGGGGACAATAAGATATGCCAGTGTACATGCACATTTGGGTAGGACTGGAAGCCGAAGGGATGATCTTGAGTCTTTGGCATACACTTTAATATTTCTCATAAAAGGGAGGTTACCATGGCAGGGTTACCAGGTTTGTTTTATGTATTAGTTCATCCTATTTTCTTGTACTCTTGCCTTGTATGAAATTCTTCTTTTATCACACATGCATATGTTGATTCTGTGGGTTTCCATTTTATCTAAAATAAATTTTGTTGTAATGCTTCTCAATATACAGGGTGACAACAAAAGTTTTCTTGTTTGTAAAAAGAAGATGGCCACTTCTCCTGAGATCATGTGCTGCTTTTGTCCTGCTCCATTCAAGCAGTTTCTGGAAGCTGTTGCTAACATGAAATTTGATGAGGAACCGAATTATTCCAAGCTGATATCATATTTTGATGGCTTGATTGACATGAATACATCACTGAGACCAATCAAAATTGATGGAGCTTTGAAGGTTGTTGTATTGTTATGCGTATTTAATCTTCCAATTGTAGATTTGAATGCTAAATTCTTTCTGGCCACTTTCTATAAATAGGTTGGACAAAAGCGGGGAAGAATGCTTATGAGTTCGGAAGAAGATGAGCAACCAAAGAAGAAAGTACGATTGGGGGCTCCTGCTACCCAGTGGATATCGGTGTACAATGCACGTCGTCCAATGAAGCAGAGGTAATTAATATTTTTTTTTTCTGTAATTTCTGGCATGGTCGACATATGTATTGATATGTGGATTGACTTACAACTGAAACCATAAATAGAGTAAGCCATGTATGGAGGTATGTTGCAACCTCAGATTATCACCTTTATCAATCCTAATGGTCATGAAGTCTGGAATTACGTAGGATTTCACAATTCACTATTTATTATAGTTGAATTGAAGTCTGGAATTTTCTTAGTTAGGAAAGACATGATAATATTGGATACATTCCAAGTTTCTTCTTAGAATATCATAAGTATATGGTTTGTTGTAAGATGCAATTTTATTATTAAGAAACTAAGCATAAATAGGTGAAGTAAAACTGTGCTGTACTTAATTCAGACCTGTTATTATTGGTATAACATATTTCAGATGTATTTAACATATGTGATCTGGCAATCGCCATTGCTTTTGTAACATAATATTTCTTGTCACTAATCATCTAAACCAAGCGGTGATGCTTTGTAACCAGTAGTGCATTATTTCAACATTCTCTCAATGGGAATATATCTAAATTGGATATTTTTTTATGGTATGTAGCTGATTTGACAAGTTTTTTTTTTTCACTTGCTTTATTTTTTTTTTTTGTTTGGTTGCAGATATCACTATAATGTAGCAGACACAAGGCTCCGACAGCACGTAGACAAGGGTATTGAGGATGGATTATATATCAGCTGTGTAGCCTCTGCAGCAAATCTGTGGGCCCTAATCATGGATGCCGGAACTGGTTTTTCTTCCCAGGTTTATGAAATGTCTGCAGTCTTCCTGCATAAGGTGAACATTTTGAAGTATTTATTCCATCTTCTGTTAAGTAGTCATGTTTAATTGGAGATTTTAATGTGTTTATTATGGTATTTAAATTTTTCTCAGGATTGGATTATGGAACAATGGGAGAAAAATTACTACATCAGTTCAATAGCTGGTGCAACTAACGGGAGTTCCTTGGTTGTCATGTCCAAAGGTTTAACAATCTACACTCTTTAAAATTTTCTTTCATCATCTGATGAATAATGTGTTTGCATGACCTTGTATACTAATATCTTACGATGTGCCTTAAAGTTAAAACTTTACCATTTTACCTGTCAACATCAATATCACTTTCGCACTTGTTCCTGATTTAAATGAATGGTTTTTTCCCTTGTATTCAAATCTTTTCTAGGTTGGTGCTTTTTCATGAGTATGTTCTTTGGAAGTTTTATGATTGTGATCTTATTTGCCAAAGCTTTTTGCATTAATCTGTTAAGGCCCTTAAATACTTTGTTATCCCAGCCTGCTAGTTTCTAAGGGTGGCAAGATTAGATTAGGCCTGTTTTGAAAGGTCACCACAGAAGTAGATTTATTGCTTGTTTGGTGGTTGAATAGATATGACTTGCTGTTGCTTTATCTTATAGTAGCATCATTGCTCTGTAGGAACTCCTTACACACAGCAGTCCTACAAAGTGAGTGAATCATTTCCTTTTAAGTGGATAAATAAGAAGTGGAAAGAAGGTTTCCATGTTACCTCCATGACTACTGCTGGCAATCGCTGGGGTGTTGTTATGTCCAGGAATGCTGGTTATTCTGATCAGGTATCTAATCATTCATACTATTTTTAATTATGTTTAAATTTTCTTTTACTGTCCTCATTGAGCCTAAATGATGATATTCTAATCTCCCTTGCCTTTTCATTCAACAATGAAAGGTTGTGGAGCTTGACTTTTTATATCCAAGTGAAGGAATCCATCGGCGATGGGAGAGTGGTTACCGAATAACATCTATGGCTGCTACTACTGAACAGGCAGCCTTCATACTAAGCATACCAAAACGCAAATTACTTGATGAAACTCAAGAAACTCTGCGTACTTCCGCTTTCCCCAGCACCCATGTGAAGGTGACTGAACATAATTCCAATTTATGTTTCACTTTCTTTTGGTTTATTTACTGTAGGCGGATAGAGTACTACTGAGTAGCTTGCAGTGAATCATCTGTGCTACCCTGTTAAGTTTTTTCCTTCAGGGGAAAAAAAAAAAAACTGAAATCATAGAAACTTCGAATCCTTATATATTGATGTGTGGTGTGATACCACCACCACTTTTCTGCTTCAACTTTTCATGTCTTTATACTAAAATAGTTCTTCCAATTTTACTGATTTTTCAGGAAAAATGGTCCAAGAATCTCTATATTGCTTCGATATGTTATGGAAGGACCGTATGCTAGTTGCTGAAGTACATGCTTGCTATGTCCTTGAAAAATGACTGGAAAAAATTGGAAATGAGAGTTTCTGCCAATATTAAATTGTAATGAGTAGATTTACTTTTGGCTCCAGTTAAATGAAAAAAAATGCTGGACTCCCATATAAAATCTTACTCATTAATTGTAAAGGAGGAACTGAAACTTGAGTAATGTTATGACTGGCCATATTCCCTAATCAACCAGAGCTAAAGGGAGAAAAGGATTTGAGAGTATTTTTGTGTAATAGAAGGAGGGCTGGCTATTTTGGCCTGTTTTTCATGATTGTGGTTTAAACAAATTTCCCGATTTTGTATGTAATGATATAATGTTTTTATCACCGCACATCAACCTAAACATCCATGTCTGGTAATAGGGTTGTTTTTAGCTATTCATATGATAATAAAGGTGGTTGGAATTAAGTTCCATATTATGGATAAGAATTACTTCCAATGCTGAATATTTTGGACCATGAATAAATATGGTGAGTGGTTCAATTTGAAACTCTTGAATTGACGAATGGTTAAGGGATGTGAGCGGTGGAAGACACCTTATACAAAGAATAGTGTCTTGTAGTGTCTTCCACAAGAGTCAACGGTGTATAACAAAAATGGTTCATTAAGCTCATTTTAATATTTAAGTTACTTTTACAAATAAAGTTTCAGTAAGTTAAAAAATGAGTGTGTGTGATGCGATTATTTGATAGATTTATATAGGTGTTGATTATGTCATTAGCAATGATTCTTGACTAACGATGGATAGTCATATGTCGATGGTGCATTTTTTGCGTTAATGAGATTATCATGTGCACTTTGAGAGAGTGTCATGTTGTTTATGCAAGATTTAAAGTGTATTGGCTTACAAATACAACTGTATATTGTGGAATGTTTACGGATTGTCACATTAGAGTTACTTTTATCTGTTCCCATGCCCGTGCCTTGGCCATGCAAAAGCTAATCATTCTTCCTACTAGTCAAATCATTGTTGCTTCAGTCAAGTTCAAAGGTTACAAGTGGTCAAATGTCTCAAGATGTTCTAAGATGTCTCCTGGTTGTACCAAGACTTTACCTTCCAGCAAGCACACTCGTGGGTCAAGCAAATATTCTAAAGATAAGGCAACCAACTCTGCCTCTTATGTCTCTACTCTATCTTCCAAGAAGCTCAAGCTAGGGTCATGGTCCGAAATATTACCATATGATATATCAGAGGGGGTTAACTTTGATTTTGACTCCATCAATAGCCTTTGGTATAAGAACTTGTATTAGACCTCCCTTTTTTAGGCCAATGGCTTACTTTCTCTTATCAGGACCGGAACAAGGCATTTTTGAATGACCATGATCCTATACGACTAATCAAATCATCCACCAACCAAATAATTCGATCAGTGGCTTCTTTGCTTTTTGTTGTGTTGGTTTTGATGAAGGTAGAGAAGGGTTGGTTGAAAGGCTACTCGAGCGCTCTTGATTGTTTGAAAAAGGAGCTAGAGAGGAAGGTCACAGAGCTGGCAAATCAGGATAAAAGCATTTAAGACTTAAGTAATCACATTTCTGAACTGGTCAAAGAGAGAGACGTCATATAGGCGAAGAATGAAAAATATGCTGATCTATTACTCCAAAGATATCGAGAGTTAAAGGTCAAACAAAAAGGCTGATCTAATAATTAGCAGGCTTTCAAGGTCAAAGAGAAGGAGTTACGAGAAGAACTTGTCAAGGCTGGGGTGTATAGCTATCTTATATACCAATCAGATTTCGATAAAGCCATTAAGCAAGTTAAGCACTTCAATTTTGGTTTGCCACTCGACCTCAAGAAATTTGATAAGGACATGTCCCTTGAAAACATTTTGAAGAGGCTTAGCCAGTCTTGAATATTTGTATCTTATTTGTATTTTATTTTTTGTACTTTATATTTTAGGATGTTTTGGTTATTTTACAACCTAACCTTGGATGTTTCAACAATTGCTGTTTCTTTATTTGGTTATTCATCTTTTATCTTTATGCTTGCTTTATTGCCTTGTTTTTTCATGTTTCGGATTTCAACAAGCTGCTTACATATCTAATATCGAGCGTGACAATTAACTGGTTGATCACTTGTATAATGTTGTCTTTTAGTGTGATTCTTGATTTATAATGGGTTGTTTCGTGTTGCGTGTTACTTCAACCTTCAACGAGTCATTCGTTCTTATGTTGGCTTTATTATCTCCCTTTCTAACAAGTTTCATGCTTGTGTAAATTGTTTTGCCACACACTATGTTTTACTTAAATATTAAGGAATAACTCAAGTTTTCATGGTATTAAGGGATTGATCAAGCTTTAAACGTCGAATGATTGTTTGGTCTTTAAATGCCAAGGGACTACTTGGACTTTATCAATAATAAAATATAACAAGTCGATCAATGAGGAATAACCTCATTTTTCATTCCACTTTTTATTTAGTTTATTTACATAGCTTGTCAATAGCTAACTTTCATACTTGCACATAGTAAGCTTTTAGATGTATTGCATTCTAAGTATGTGATATAGTCTTTCTTTCTCTAGTTGATTGACGTTGTTCGAAAAACTCTCTTTTACCCAAAAAGGGCCTTCCCAAGATGTTGATAACTTCATCTTTGCTTGTACTTTTTGAGGTCCTTCTACTCGACGTAGAACCAGCATCCTTTTTGTGAATTCCTTTCTCTTAACTTTCTTGTCAAACATCTTGGCTAATTTTCCTTTGTACCACTCATTATGGAGATGAGTGATATTTATGGTTTTAATCAGCATATCAAGTTCTTCTCTCTTCCTTTCTTTGTTCTCTACTTTCTCATGGAACTTTCCTAAATCAAAATATTACTCCAATTCGACTGAAAGCATTGCCTCACACCCACAAGTGAACATGAATGGTGTTTCTCTTGTAGTGAAGTGTAAGGTGGTTTTATAGGACTACAGGTTGTTAGGTAGTTCTTCCACCCATCTTCCTTTCACTTCATCGAGCCTTTTCTTCAACCCCTCTAGGATGATCTTATTTGCTAACTTTACTTGCCCATTGGTCTATAAGTGTTTGATAGATGTGAAATTTTGTTTAATGATAACATTTATTTTCAAAAAATGAGTGACATGTTGATTTAACTAGTAGAAATTTCATAACAACCAATTTTACCTTTGGCAAAAGTCTCTAAAGTTGTCGCAAGCAAACTATTTTCCATTGTTTGATATGACTACTGTGGGAAGACCATACTTACAAGGCTTTGTTAGTTAATGGCATTTGTTGTAATAAAATTTTATAAGGAAGTTTTACCTATAACTGATAAACTTCTATACAAAATTTTGTACATTAGTCAATGTTATGGTTGTAAAGGGTTCTGCCTTGATCCATTTGGTGAAGTAAATCGACTATCACCATCATATACTTTAGTTAATCGAGAGTGATCAAAAAGGTCCTTAAAAGATTGATCTCCCATTGGTCGAACAATCATGGTAAAATCATTGGTACTAAGTTGATAGCTGGTTAACTTTGGACTTTGACAATTTTCTGACATTTTTCACACTTTTATACTAACTCGATTACTTCTTTCTTCATTTTGGGCCAATAGTATCTCCGATCATATGGTTTTTAGAGCTATCGTTGTGCCTTATTAAGTGACTTCCATAAATCCATTTGTGGATTTCCTTTAATGCATACTTAGCTTCACTTAGTTGCAAATACTTCAAAGATGGAAATGCAAAGCTTCTCTTATACAACTATCCATTCTTTAAGAAGAAATAGGCTGACGTTCATTTAGCCTTTTTGGGCTCTCTTTTATCACTTAGTAAGCATCGATCCTTTAAAAAGGAGGTGACCAATGTCATCTAGGATTCACTTTGCTCTACACACGTGACTTTCTCTATGTGGGGAGTTTAAAGGGTTTCTTGTATTACGATTCTATTGTTGATTGCAGCTTTGGTGCTTGCCAATTTAACAAGTGTATCTGCATGATTGTTTTTTATCTTAGGGTTTTTGCCAACTCATATTTAAATTTTTTGAGTAAACTTCTCACATCTAGGTATATTTAGCTAATATAGGCTTTCTTATCTCATATTCTCCATTGACTTGGGTGATCACTAACTGCAAGTCACTTATTATTTCATTTGAGCACCTACTTCCTTTACAAGCCTTAATCCTATTATCAATGCCTTATACTCTGCTTGATTGTTCATTACTTTGAAATCAGACTTTAATGAATACTCCAACATCAGGTTATTAGGCCTTTCCAAGATTGCACTTGTTCCATTCCTCTGTTGTTTAACTACCCATCAATGTAGAAGACCCACATAGGATCATTTTGCTTAGCCTTTTCCATACTAGTTAGTTTAATCACAAAATCGGCTAGCATTTGCGCTTTCACTACTCATCATGCCTCATAAACAAGCCTGTACTTAGAAAGTTCTATTACTCAAGTTACTAGTTGATCGACGAGGTCCATTTTATGGAGCACCTGCTTGATTAGGATATTTGTTCAAATGATTATCTGATAGTTTTGGAAGTAGGATTTTAACATCCTAGATGTTGACAGTTGGGCAAAAGCCATTTTTTTTATTTTTTAATACCTATGTTTTATTATGTGTAACATCCAACTTATAAAGTAGATTACTTTATGCTCCCTTCATTTTCTCAGATAAGTATCAAACTGATTTTCCCCTTATGATACTACCAAATACGAGTACAATGTCTTTAGGGGCTTCAATAGAGAAAGTATAGCTAGAGTGGCCAAATGAGCTTTTAACTTTTTGAAAGCCTTTTCATACTCATTAGTCTACATAAAGCTTTTAAGATTCTTAAGTAAATTAAATAAAGGAGCATACTTGTCAACAGACTTAGACATGAAGCATGTGAGAGCAGCAATTCTACCCTTCAACTCCTAGACCTTTTTAATGTTTGTTAGGCTATTTATGTTAGTTGTTCTTTCTCAGCACACCAAACGTCTTTTCCAAATCTACCTAATGCTAACTCATACTTCTTAATTTGATCAGTATGTTGTCTAGATATACTTCCGTATTTTGCCCTATCTACTCATCAAAGTCTTTGTTTATTATTATTTAAAAAATTACTTTAACATTCTTGAAACTGAACGACATTGCTCTATAATAATACACCCTAGTCTATTATCAATGTTGTTTTCTCCTCTTTATCGAGGGTGTATCCTTAATTGATTGCATCTTATGAAAACATTTTCAAAGCTAAAGACCTCAAAGTTAGAGGCACTGTCAACTAGCTGGTCAATGTTGGGTAATAGATTGGACTTTTTTGAGCATGCCTTTTTAAGATATGTGAAATCAACACACATTCACCATCTTTTATTAGTTTTTTTTTATAAGAACCATATTTTCCAGCCATGTGTGTGGGACTTCACAAATGAAACTGACCTTCAGTAGTTTCTCTACTTCCTTCTTTATGACTTTCTATTGCTTGGCATCATGATTTCTCTTTTTTTGCTGGATGGACCTTATGTTAGGTTCGATCAACAACTTAGGACATGTTATGCCTAGATCAATCTTGCATATATCTATAAGCACCTAAGAAAAAAATCTCAATATACTCCTTTTGTTACTTGATCAACCACACTTTATCCTCTATAGATAGATTTACTCTTTTTTTCATTATTTCTCTAGAAATGCAAATTTCCTCTAAGTCTAACCTCGGCTTCGATCAATGTATATTATCCTTTCTTATGTCTAGTGATGCTGAGTCCACCATATAACATTCACTACTAGGTGGATTAATGACCACTTATTTTATTCCGCTAGTGTTTTCTTTGTTTTTCGCCAAGCTAGCCATGTAACACCTATAAGTCACCTACTAATCGTCTCAGACTTCCTCTATCACTTCTATAGTAGGGAACTTCATCAACAACTAATGGGTAGAGACAATGACCCTTACTTAGTTTAAAGAAGGTCAACCAAAGATCGTATTGTATGCACTATTTAATATAGCTACTATTAAGAAGTTCACGTCAATGCCCTTCATCAACGATTTGGTGCTTAAGGTTACTTTTAAGGTGACTGTTCCTTCAATTTGCAAATGTCCTTTTATAAAACTAATCAAAACACTTTTATAAGGTTTATACAAGCTTTTTGCAATATTAAGAGCATTAGTAGCATGTAGATATAAAATATCTGTAGAACTTTCCTGATCAACAACGATTCATTTGACCAAAATGTCATGAATCAGGGTCAAGATCATCATAGGATCATTGTGGACTCTATCAATGTTACCAAAATCCTTTTTTGTGAAACAAATAGGTTCATAATGCTCTTTCCTTTTCTTTCCTTCAACAACCATTATTGATTGAAGGTGCCTTTTTCTATCATTGCTGGAGGTTTCTCCATTAGTGAATCCTCCTGGTATTGTCTCTACTATTCCCAAGATTGGAGACTCCATGTTAACCTACTTACCATCCAATAGGTTGGCCATTGGCAAAGTGATCAGGCTTCCTTCCATTTTCTCTTTCTCAATCATCCTACTCACTTTATAATTTTTTATAGTTAGAAAGATGTCCTTGTCATATTAGCGCTTTAATTTCATCCTTTAATGTGACAGAGTCGTCAATGTGATGATGATATTCATGGTGAAATTTGCAATACTTGAACTCACCAACACGAAGGAACTTCATTAATTCTGCTGCTTGGACATCTTGAATAATATGGCTTACTAGTGCATTTAATAGTTCATAGTTGTTATAACGCCTCTACAATGGTATTTGTTTGTGCTTACGCTCGTTATCCCTTGGTTGTACACTTTCCAAATGACTTTGATCAACTTGCCACTAAGCAAGCTCCACCCTTCTACATTTATATATTTTTCTAATTGAGCTAATAATTTGAATAGGGACAACGTCGGGCACTTGGCCAAAGACAAGTAGATATTTCCTCTTTGCAACCCTAAGCTGATTGTTGCACTGCTACTCTTTCATTGAGATATTTGATCTCTAAAGCCATAGTATTGAAATGGGAGACGTAGCCCTTCAGGTTCTCATGCCAATGTTGCTAAAAGTTAACTAAGGCAACCAACGTTTTCTTAAGCGCTCGACTGGTTGCGAAATGGGTAGAGAACACCTTGGTTAGCTGTTGGAAACTACCAATTGATTGGTAAGGCAAGGCCATGAATCATCTCAATTTGACCTTTTTCAATGTTATTGAGAAAGCACAACACATGATAGCATCCAAGTTTTGGACTCTTGGGAGGCTTCTAAATGTTCCTATAGGTTTGTTGATTTGTTGTAAAATTCTATGTGAGTTGGTTATATGAAATTGGTAGGCAATGGAATAGCCATTATGGTTGGGGTAAATGGATAACTATCTTCATTATAAAAGGAGGGTTGACAGGAACTTTGTGTTTAGCTCTAGATAAGGTCAATGGTCGGGTTCAACAGGATCATATAGTTTATGAATGTGATCGGCGGGGATTTGCTGGCTACGATTTAGGTTGTTTGGATTTGGTTGAGTTGTGTTGATGTTCTATGAAGCTTACATCCCAGAATTTTGAATTTAGGGGTCTTGCATCTAGGGATGTTGATGATTTTGTATCTAAGTGATTATTAAGTTTATCGAATTATGGATGGCCGAATTCAGGATTTATTCTTAGTGCACAGGTTTTTAGTGTGGTTGATGGAACTATCACCCCTGAGGCAGATTGTGCGATAAGATGAGTTAGGGGTGCTAGAGGCAAGATTGATTTCCATGAAAATGGGGCTCCTGGGCCGATGAGGCTATGAAGAGAGAACCGATTGAGCTTGTGTGCTATGGAGAGTCTCTAACTCCCCTTGTAGCTGGCGAACTTGCTCAACCAAAGTGGGATGTTCAAGCTCAATAGCTATTCTTTGAGCTTCTTCTACTACTCTGTGATGTTCTTTTCGTGGCTTATCGTGGTGTTTCTTTGATGAAGACAAGATGTGAGCAAAACAAGAATGTGATTAGCGAGATGTTTTGGTCGCTAGGAAAGTTATAAAACGATGCCAAATGAAACTCTTGAAATGGAATCAGTTGACAGTGAAGGGATGTGAGCGACAGAAGACACCCTACACAGGAAATAAAGTCAGTGATGTAAGATGTAAGTGATCCATCGAGCTTACTCCGACGCTCAAGTTAGTTTTAGATGCAAAGTTTCAGTAAGTTAAAAAATAAGTAAGTGTACAAGTGGGTTATTCGGTGACTTTATATAGATATTAATCATGTTATTGGCTTTAATTTTTGACCAATGGTAGGCAATCATGTGTCGATGACAAACTCTAGGAGTGATGGAGATTCTCGCCTTTTGCATTTGGAGAAAGTGTCACGCCTTGCATGATTTAAAGTGCACTAGCTTATGAATATAACTATGTGCTATGGAATGTTCGTGGACCGTCCCGTTAGAGTTGGGTTTGTTTGACCGATCTTGGACCCAATCAGACGGTCACGGTCTCAAAAGGCTTCAAGTTGACTGATAGGTCATAGTTCAAAGGATACTCATTTTGCACTATGTCACCATTCATTGCAAAAATTTACAACTAAAATTAACTCCATTATCTTCCTCATTGTGAAATCCTCGCAAGTACCCAAATCCTATGGATCAAAGTCATCAAATCACCAAGTTAATTGTAATGTTTCAACGGGGGATTTGGCTCTTGGCTCTGTAAAAGATAAATTTCAAAGGATTAAGTGTATCATCCCACTCATTAATAAGAAAATAAAAGATTCAAAATTTTAAAAACAAGCAACTGAAAAGAAATATTATAATTATTCACTATTTTAATTTTTATATTTGTGATAATATATTTTTATCTTCTAAAGTGTATTTTATAAATATGTTATTTTTTGAAATAAGAAGCAACGGAAATGAAGAAGGAAAGTACTAAAGAAGTTTTTATTTTAAAATTATTAAAATGATAAAGTTATATTTTTTTTCATTTATTTATTTTTCCTCCCACTAAAGTCACGAAACATATCGAACCAACTCAACCATTTTATAAGCCACCTACTTGTCTTCGGCCTAGCTCAACTACTATTTTGAGTACTTCCACCTACTTGGGAGCTCTTGATCCAGAACAGATTCCTAGTCAATTGCTAAAGACATCACCACATTTATTTCAATTTCAATGGCTTCATCAGAAATTCTAACTAAATAATAAGTTGAAAAGAAAATTATGCATTGCCCTAGATACAATACTTGTTAAACAATATACATGTTTTATATCATCAGCTTTTAGTTTTAGTTTAGTTATTTTATTTTGGAGAGAAATAAATTCAACATTTTTTTTTATAGATGTTTGCAAAAATTGGAGGGTTTTCCTGCGCATAAAAAAATTTGTTTTTATATCTCTTTAACATGTAACTAACAAGAACCTAAATTCATTTATTTAAAGTTTTATTCAAATTATAGTAATCTTTTTTGAAGAAAATCATTTTTGCTCTTAGTCTGTTAGTCATTGTGAAAACAAATTGATCATATACAACATAGTATAGAAAATATAACGTAAATGCATATATTAGTTATATAAAAAGACTACACCTTCTTGAGTGATTTGATTCAAATTTTAGATGCTTAACTCTGTGCTTTCTACTTCCGTTTCTTTTATCATCCGAGTAAGAATCAATAGGTACCATTGATTCATGTTTCAATGGTACTGTTTGTATATTTGCTCGTTCATATGTTCTAACGTCTTACTGTCGCTGGTTCTGTTTCTTTTCTTTGTATTTGTCTTGTGTGTTGCAAGCAAACTGTGGAAGATTTTGAAATTGGATTTCAAGCATTTAAGATATTAGTGTGATAAACTTATTGCATTTGATGATTTTAATGGTGCAGCAAAGGCTTTTGATGATATGCCTAACAGAGCCAAGGACTTATTGAGATATGTATGTTGATATAATTGTAGTGGTAGGTCCACAAGCTGGGTGCAAATGCACAAAAAGTATCTTTCTTTAGTCAATTTGCATTTCTCCTGAGATGATTGGTTGAATATATTGGTTCCTGACAATTTAAAGCTTGTACAAATCTTGACTTTTTTAGTGCTGGTTGTTCAAATTTTTTTTCTTAATTGCAGCTGATGTTCCCACTTAAGTTGATAAGTCCTGAAATTGCAGACTGCATTATTTTATCTCAACTACCTGTTTTCTTTCCTCTCGAATTGTAAGTTAACACATCTTATTTAATTTCTGTATTCCAATGTGCTTGCTAATTAATGCATGCAGATAATTGACAGTACTTGTCAATATGGTCAGGCTTACAACAGCAGTTGAGTTTCCCGCACAATTCATTTACACACATGCATATATGACTAATTTATATCATCCTCTGAAATCAAGGTAGTTTACTCTTCCTTAAGCTTTCTTTTTTCATTTTTATTTGTGGCAAAACTTAGTTATTAAGTTGGCAAACAAAAAAGAGGATAATTAAGTTTCTTACTCTGATGTGCTTTGAATTACTGGCTTGCTTTAAAATAAATGAATGAATACTATTTTCTGCTGACTTCATTCTTGAGTTGTCCTCATAGGGGCTTCGCATTGTGTTCTTGTGGCCTTTCAAATATAGAAGACTTGTGTTGTGTGTAAACTACAGCAGGTGGAAGCTGTGTTGCCACTATATAAGATGCAACCTCAAATTTTTTTTCAATACTCTTTTGCAAGCAGTCTGTGCGGCAGGGCTTTGGATATTATTATCTTGCACTGTTTTTATAAAATTAATGAATATCGAAGTTCTATACTTTTTCTTTCAGGATAGGTACATGCAGAACAGGCTTGTGAGACTTGTATGTGTTTTCCTTCAGAGCCTTATCCAAATGACATTGTTAATGGTGAGCTTATTCAACTTTGCAGTAAAGTGCTGCAGTTACTCAAAGTCATTGATCTACATGACTCAACTAGCAGACATAAGCTATTGGCAAGTTACATTCTTGTCTACCTGAGTACATGCATCTTATGACATCCTCATGCACTTTGTGAACTTTGTGAGTCAGGAATAAAATTTTTGGCACTTGAAATTTGCTGGTAAATCTGGTTGTATTTATTGGACCTCAATCAAGATATGCCCGTGATAGTTGAACAAAAATCTGAAGTGTGGAATAATCAGGACAAATGTAGATGTACAAGAGATATGCCAAACAGATGTATGTTGCATTTGATGATTTGAATGACTTGATTAAATTTCAGTTTATTGTATTTGTATGAGTCTCTATAGTTGGTTATTTGAAGGAATTTATGTATGTTAAACACAGAACCTAGTTATCGCCCTGCCCAGGAAGCTCTTGAGCTCTGCAGAGAAATGCAAGACCGAGGGATCCTATAGGAGAATATCAAATTTCAAAGTGCAATCAGTGCTTGTGCTGGTATCCGATTTCATGAACTTGATAAATGAATGCAGATTCATACAATGCTCAATCAGTCAATCTTGTGTGTTTGTGATAGCTCAGATTCATGATCTTTCAGTTGGTAATATGCACATAATTGTTAACCTCTGATGTTAGGCAAGGCAGGTGTGGAAAAAAAAATGCAAGAAACCATATGTATAGCATTTCAGAAAATATTAGTTGCTAAGAATAATGCAAAATGATGGAATTCATTGGTATGGATATGCAGAGTGGACATTATGAGGAAGCATTTGATAAAATAGTTGCTTAAATGATTATTTATTATCATTTGGTTCTACAGCTGCTGCAGATATACAAATTTAAAACTAGGAAAACAGATTCATACTATGATTAAGAAAACCAACTATAGTTCAGAAACTGAAGCTGCTAAGACACTGTTCTTAGAAATTCCTGAAGAATTTGAGGTTTCATGGAATGGTATGATTGCAGGCTATTCTCAACATTGTAACGTAACTGAATTTTATGTGAGAGTTGTTCAAATAATATTGTGAAAAAATTACATACATGCGTGAATAACTGTATAATGAATGCAATTTATATTTAACTGATATGTGAATTAGATCTAGATCTAGCTATTATTTATTATTATTATATTATATCTATTAAAAAGAAAGGTGTGTATATTTCTTTTATTGACAAGTGTACTTGGTAAGATACAAGCTAGGTGTACCAACTAATAACTATGTAAAAAATCCTTTCAACAATTAAAATAATAAATATAATTAAAAACAATTTAACAAGTAAATGAATTGATTGACCATCAATTATCTTTAACATACACAAGCCAATTTTAAACTAAAAGAGAGTTATTAACCTTGAAAAATTAATAATTGTCTTTTAATGATTACAAACTTTTTTGAGTGATATTTTTTTCAGCATGGTAATGACAAAGCTAGTTGAAGGACGTATATAAAAGTTGGAAGACTCTCGTGATATCCTAAGTTTAGTTTTGGTTGTAAAAGGTGTTTAGTGTATTAAAAAACATGGTGGACATGTGCCTTGACAATTTCCATATAAAACCCCTCAAAAAACATGTCTTAGCATCAACAAAATTGGTTTTACATAGAACATGGGACAAATAGTCCACTCTTAAGGGTCAATAATCTCAGGCTAGCCCTTTTCTTTCAAAATTGGAAAATTTAGACTACCAGTCGTCTGCTAGGGACTAACAATCAACTCTTGGTCTTGGGTAGTCCAAAGATAAGTCTAACAGTTGACTATCAAGGCTTTGTTTTGAAATTTATACTGGTTTTACAACTCTTTTGGCTCCAAAATGCTCCTAAACTCATTTCTAAAAGATATAAACATATTTTCACACTTCAATCAAGTTTAAAACTCATCGGACACATAAGAAGAACTTTCTATTGTTCTCTGATTGATTGAATCATAGTTTGACCTTCTTTAATTCTCTTCATTTTTATTGTTTGTGTTTTACTGTGTAATAAAACACTTAATGTTCTTAAGCCTGTAATCTTTATTGTTTATCTTTTCATTGTATTTTAGATGAGGAAATCTAGGAAAATAAGAATGAGATATCTCTTGGGTTTGAGTACTTTCAATGACTCAAAGGGAAATTCTTGTATTGGGAAAAAGAATATTGTAATGACTTTTTCAAGCATTCACTTCAAAGTTGAAGTGATAGTAGATGAGTAGACTCATGTTTGGTTGAACTTGAGAGTGCATGTATTTCTTGGAACATATCTCCAAAATCGAGTCACTATATATCTTGGGTTGGATCTCTCTTTTCTCAATCTCTTTATATTTTTATAATTTATATTATGATTATTATTTTACTCTTGTTATATTCATTAATTGGGTTGTATGCTTTAAATTGTTTGATAAATCTACTTGAAGTTGTTGGTCTATTGCTTCCATGTTGTTGAGCTTTTGTGCACTTGTGAGATTGAAATAAAGTTTTGAAAAACTAGGGAAATACTTAAATTTAATTCACCTGGAATCAATATCAACCAATTGGTATTCATAATTATTAAATTTTGTTATATATAGTTACAAATAATTATGCATTTTTTTTCCATATTACCTCGTCATCATGTATGATTCATTATTCTTAATTTATTATTATTTTGTATGATTTATATATTTATATTTTCATTCAATTTTTAAAAATTTTGTAAAACAAAAAAGTATTTTTCTTCTATTACTAAATATTGTAAAATAAGCTTTTAAAATTATTCAAATTATATCTTCATTGTTAGGAATGATACACATGTATTCATTCATATTTAAAAATTCAAAGCAAAAAACTTAAATTTAAATTATTTCAATGTACTAAGTAACCATATATTAAAATAATTATATAAATTAACATAAAATATATAAATTTATAAGATATATACAAATAAATAGTTGATTTTTTAAATTTGCATATATATATATATATTATATACATACAAATAGTTAATAAATTTATTTTTAAATTTGTAGTATATAATATTGAACCAAGATTAGATTTTTTTTTAAAGAGAATTAATATCATCATATATATATATATATATATATATATAAAAGATGGGCTTTTTTACCGGGCTAGTGTAATTTGAGAAACAAATTCCCAATATGGTGTGTAATGAAAACTATTTACGTGGGTGGTGTGATT
>JANHAO010009030.1:0-18735 GCA_026873985.1 Saraca asoca | reverse complement strand
TTTATTTGAACCTCTACACAAAGGGAATCCGGGGAGAAGGGGTTCGGCCTTTTGGGGTTTGCTGTCTGAAATTTTTTTGAAATTTTCCCTCTTTGGCTGGACCCGTTCTATCATATATATATATATATATTCATAATTTGATATTAAGAGTTTAATTTCATTTATAATTAATTCCCTTTCATAATTAACTTGAAGATTTTAATATACAATTGTCCAATACTCCAATATAATAAATGTATGTTAATTTATGTAGTTACATCATGATATAAAAATAAAGAAGATAAAATTTTAGTCACAAAAATTACTAAAAGAATTAAGACTCATGATTTGAGTCATACACATTTTTTTAATTCTAATAGACTCGATTTCATTTCATTTTTTGAAAATTTCTCTCAAACTACAACAATTTATCATTTTAATAAATAACTCATCATTATTATATCATGATATAATTATATAGATTTATAAATATTAGCCATGTTAGATAGACAAAAGTCTCCAAATTAATGTGATAGGAAGTTAATTATAAAGTGTTATTAGTAGAATCTGACATTACGAAATGGGTTAACAAAAGCCCAGAAGGAGTCAGGTTTAACAACGGGATGAGCTCACCAGATCGCGATGTCACAACGTAAAGGGCCTCAGCTCGCTAAGGACCCGAGCTCGCTAACTGAATGAGCTTAAGGTCACAAACCAGTAACAGTCCCAGCGCACGAGCTCTAGCTCGCCAGGACGAAGTCTCACCCAGTAAGAAGCTCGTTGAGGTCGAGCATAAGGCTAGCAGACAACTTGCACCATCATTTTGTAAAATACGGCCATTGGGCCCCACACGCAGAAAGCAACCTGCAAAAGGTAGTCTATAGTACCCTAGACAGTCTTGTACATTTAATATTTGATGTAATAGATGTACAGTTTATTTAGTTCTATTTGTACCCCTCCATGTTTCTATAAATGGGGGGCTAGAGTCATTATAAAAGGGGAGAGGAAGGATATACTAGCAAAAACTCTGCCGACAACCATAGCCAAAGCTTTGTAAACATTTCTTCAGATAAATAAAAATGCCTTCGTGGACAGAGGGTCCAGTGCTGTCTAGATTTAGCCGAATCATATTAAAAAATCTCCTTTGTTCTTGCTATTCTTCATCTCTCAGCATCTTCCTTTTCCTTTCAACTAGAGTGCAGCTTGAAGTTTAAAAACAACCCGGTTGATTGAAATTTGGGCTCTCCATATGAACCAAATTTGATCGTCAACACAAAGGAAATTAAACTCTAAGTGCCTAATTATGAGGAAAAGAAATTTAGGGAAGAATTACATATTGAAAAAAATTATAGGGGGTAAAAATTTAATTTACCTTTTAGTAAAGAAAAGGTGGAATTTTCAATGAATATTTTTAATTCGTTTAATTAAATTATTCCAATCCCATCCAATGAGATTTGATTTTAAAATCATCAAGTTTATATTAAACATTATTTGAAAATGAATTAATCCTTGAAATGTTTAAATTTTTTTTCAATGCATTTTTATCATTTAAAATTTTACTAGAGTATATTTGAATAATAATTTGTTATAAAATGCATTTCCAGGTAAGACACACCATATGATTACATCAATCAAGCCTTCAGACAGGTTCTACTCCGTTAAAGTGTCACTGAGAAACTACTAATTAACTTGATCATATCACTCCTCACGATCCACTTTAATAATCATAAATTTCCCTTTTTTTTTTCTTTCTCCTCCTGAGGCACAATAATATTATTAAAATTATGATATCCATGCAAAAAGCAATGATCTTAGTCAGTAACTTGTAAATAACATCACATATGCTTATTGGTTGAAAACTCTGATGCATCCAGATTATCAACATTCATTCCAAATCACATATGCTTATTGGTTGACAACTCCTAAGCATCTAAATTATCAACATTCATTCTAATCAAATTCTTTTGAATATTTATATTTCGAGGAAATGACCCTGTATATGTATATATTTATTTATTTATTTTCACGTAAATTTATTTTTAATGAAACCCAAATCCGTTAATCTACAATCCTACATATAGGCACTAAGGTTTCTCATGCTTGTCTCATCGTGAAATTTAAGGCTGTTTGTTAACTGTTTTTAAAACAAAAAAATCTGTTTGATAAAACTGTTTTTAAAAATAGTTTTAAAAATTTTATTCTGAAATCCTGTTTTAAAAATTGTTTTTGAAAATAACTCTGAGCTGTTTTCAAAAACAGTTTTTAAAAACAGAAAAATAGAACAAGTTTTCAAACAGGCCCTTATTGTTCATTTTCTCATACAATATCAAAATAACCATTAAAATCTCTTAAAACAAGCCAAGGGTCTTTCATAGAATTAGTAATAAACTTCAACAAGTTCCAACAATATTCTCTCATATTAGGGTGAGGACTAGCATACGCAACTGTAATGAAGATACACCCTCAAATTGTGTGATCAATTTTGAAATGCAACTGTAGATGCATGGAAATCATTTTGACAATATGCTTATTCCATAGTAACCAAAACAAGATAATTTTGATAATAGCTTCAATTCTAATGTCATTAGGAAGACCAATTTTATGAACCACATCATGAGTATTCATGAAATTCAGAATGGTATTTGTGAGGGACTTGCCACCTGCTTGCTACAATTCCAAGATATTAATCATAATAAAAAAAAATACACTTACATTCCTTGAGATTTGGCCTACTTACATTTGCATCCTTCTATTTTTTGAAACATATATTTGCCTTCATTATTTATATATTTTAAATCTACATTCACCTCCTTACTGCATAAAAATTAGGAGGGTGAGTGTATTTCTAAAAATAGAAGGGTGTAGTGTAATTATATTAAATTTCAAGAGTGTTGAATGTAATTTTTTTCTAATAAAAACAAGAATAAAAAGAGATGGAAACTTGGGTATCAATATAATTAAGTTAACACCTTTAAACTCTGTTCAATGGAATGATTGTCTTTCTCAAGTTCAGGCTTGACGATCATATTACCAACCCTAGCCTTTGACCTATCAATTGTATGGAGAATCGCTTTCAACATAATGTTATGGCCTTTAGCTTTCCTCCCTTAGACAAAGTAGCTTGGAAAGGGGAAATGAAACCACCTAAACTAGGTTTCAATTTAGCAACCAAAATTTTAGAGATGATTTTAATAGGAGTGTTACATAGGCAATAGGTCCAAAGTTATTTACAGTTTCTCTCATTTTCCCTTTAGAAATGCAATAGATTAATGTTTTATTCATCCATATAGGGATTTTTTTCGCTCTCAACATATCTCTTACAACACTTAACCCTTGAATATCTAATCTTAAGCCATAAAAATTGGAAAGAACCAAAGTACAACCCATTAGAGCTAGGGACCTTATTAGGTTTGAAAGGCTTAGGAGCTTTAACAATCTCTTATCTACTAGAAGTACTCATTAGATTATTGGTAGCCTCAGTGGGAAGGAAGGAATCTTAGTGTCTGGACCATAGGAAATCCTATTTGAGCTAATAGAAGTGGTGCTAAACCTCTTGAAAAATTCAATTATAACAAAAACCTAGACATCATCAATGCTATTATTCTAATGCTCACTTTCATCTTTAAGCCGAAGAATTCTATTGCTAGTCCTTTTAATGACAATGGAGAAATGATATGTCCTAATATTCCTATCCCCATCTTGAATCTAGGTCATGTAGGACTTCAAGGCCCACAACTCTTCCTCTTACTGAGAATCCTAAGATACTACTCTAGACATCACTAATTTTCACCAAAATCTAGTTTTTCTTGTGGAAAACATTACTAAAAACAAACTTGTTCCACTAGGAGATCTTATTAGTAAAAAAATTATGTAATAGCAATTAAGAGAGTATTATTATGCCAAGCATTGGAGACAATAGGCAAAAAATGAGGATAGAAAAGCTAACTAGTCTCAATCTAAAACTATTTAGGGTATTAAGGACCGAGCCTAGGCTAAAGTTGAACAGATGTTAGCGAGTGATCTAACTATGTTCTTGGACAGTGGAAGATTGTAGTTTAAGGAATTTTGAGGTTAACAACATTTCTAGAACTTGACCAAATATGAATAAGGCCAAAAAAATAAGATCAAGTAGATTATAAGAGTCGATATAATCTATAAAAAAGATTAACATGATTTCTATTAATATGGGACCACCTAGTTTTTTAGCTTTGCACATAATTTCATTAAAATTGTGAAGAATTGACTAGGGAAGATTAGCAATAGCCACATTCTTGAGATTATTCCACATAATTTTCCTAGAAGATAGTTTAGGACTAACATATATACTACTGAAGATTCAAGGGGAAGAAGAAGGACTTATTTATATTGTGGCATGAATCTCATGTTCTGAATGATTCATTACTTCCACCAAAATCTCATCCTCATTCCAAAGCAACCATATGCCTCCCTTAAAGCCATAAATAACAGTCATTTCCTCTTAATTGAATGGAAGGTTTGTTGCTATGTCCTTGGCTTTAGGACCATCAAACTGGGTTTTCATAAGAATCAAAACTAAAAGTCATATTTCCTAATAAAATTCCCAATCATTCTTTTGAATTGCAGATGTAGCACACCTCTGACATTCCACACTCTAATTCCAAGAGGTTCTTCTAGCACTCTAATCCATCAAGCGAACCTAAAATCTTTGAATTTCCACTAGTCATTCTAATGGGATTGAATGTGATATGTGAGTTTGTGCTTGTATTCAAGCTCTACGATATTGTTAGCCTACAGTTTAAATAGATGATGATTTATAGAACCTCTAGACTTGCATTCACTTACTTGATCTTTGGCTTCCCTTCCAGCAAAGTCACGACAAGCTCTCAATTGCAAAAAATTAAGAGTTCTAGCTGCATCATCCTTATCCATGTTTCTATTGCCTTTGCCTTGAATGAATTTCAATTGGATGGAGTGTAGAATCTTCTCCTTGACCTAAAAGATGGATATGGAAACCTAAGGAGTTTGGGATCATTATATAGATGACAATAATTAGAGATTTTTCTTCATCTGGGGGACATAGACCCGACATGTTATGAAACTTTTTAAAAGGTTTGAGATTTTTCCATCCTTAGGCAAGCCAACAACCATACCACCCCATTGCATGAGTTTGGTTTTGCTTAATGCACCTTTAAACCTCCTCTGGAACTTTCATAAACTAAGCTATATGGTAAAAATCCCACATTGCTTTCCAATTCAAAACCTACACTTAGGTTTATTGAATTGTCTCTTGACTCCTATTACTATTGTTGTTATTGCTTGACATATCCAAGAGATTGGTTAGGTTCACCATTTGCCACCAAGATGCACACTTCACCTTAAGATGAAGTATAATTAATGATTATTGTTCCACTTTCTTTAGAGGTTTCTTAGAAGCCTTAATTTAAACTTGTACTGATTGGGGTTGTTTGGTTCACTTCTTGAGAACTAATGATTTATCAAATTGCTTAACTTTTACATTGGAAAAGAATGGCGTACCTCCATCATTGTTGATTATTTAAAACTTTTAGCTCACACCATCTAATTCAGTAGGGCTGGGTTCATTTGTAGCTCGGCTCTCTTTGCTCTTTATTATAATCACCACTTTCCTATTGGATTTGGGACTAGAACCATTAATAGGTTTAGGATGGATCTCTTTATATTTTTTCTTCTTACTATGTGTTAGACTTTGTATATTTGAATTTTTCTTAGGTCTCCTTTTTTTAATCAAAATCCATGGCACATACAAATAGCCATCTTTCTCACCAACTTTTCCTTCCAAATCCTCCATTTTTGGAGTGGTATCAGACAAAGAAGTGATTGAATTAACCTTCTTTCTACATAAGACATTAGACAAAAGGGAGATAACAATTTTTTTTAGTATCAAACTTTAGCATGGAAGAAGACACCTTGAGCCCAGTGGTGCAGAGAACTTTGTAGTGATCTATCATGCTACAGTTGAATCCTACTCGATTTAAACCTTTATACCCCATTAGCCACTAGAAACCATTAACATTCATCATCTAAACCAATGGCCTATCCAAATCTTTCTGAACATAGATGCATGCATACTTTCTTTTATGTCTATTAAAAGTATGACTATCCACCATAATGGCTTATCTAAGCGGGGAAGAACCCAGGGACTATAAACCTCAATAGGGAGTTCAAGAAACCTAATCCATACTGTAATGAATGACATTCTTAGTTAAGAAGATTCAAAACAGGGCTTACACCTTTTTAGAGCAAGAGAATGCTGATAAATAAACCATGGTCCCTTACTAAAAACTTAGGTATAATCCACTCTAACTCAAAATTGAACATAAAGAAATCACTTTCAATATCAATAACAATAGATTTACCTTTAAGCTTCCAAGGAGCCTTGGCCTTAAAGACCATATATTGGAAGCTAACTTTTTTCTTGAAAACTTTCCAATCAACATGAACTTCCAAGGTTCATAGATTTCCTTCCTAAATGTCTTTGGTAAGCTAACTGCTATCACACCATCTTTATATTTTCCTTTACCTACTAGGTTTTAACTATTACTGTTTCCTTAGAAGAAGGGAAAAATAACATTTATAAGCCTTTAGAACTATACTGACCAGTTTTTTTCTTGTAACTTCTAATCTCTTTGCATTTTTGTTATATTAGGATGTAATAAGGTTACCACCCTTAACAACCTTAGTCATGACTACCTCCTAAAGAGGTGGGCGCAACATTAAGCCTTTTGTTATTTGGAGCCATTGTGTCTTCCTTTTTAGTTGAAAGGAAGCCCTTTGTGGTAGAGAGTGTTTCACTAACTATAATTTAACAATTAAAATGATGTGTTTAGTTAAAAAAAAAAATACTCTTTTAACCCTTAAAGGTTTTTCAGTGCTACCTATTTTATTTGTTCCATAAATCAACTTAGCGAGATTTGAGATAAGATCAGGTGTAATCAACTAAGTGAAATAGTAAGAAGATATAAAATTAAATACAAAAGTAAAAACTAGTTATTATTATAGAATAAAATCTAAAGAAAATCATAGCTCCTTTCCAACAATTTTCATTATAAAACCATAACAAAAACTAAAAAAATGATATTACAAACCTTGGTAGCTAAAGCAACTAGAGAACAGATAATATGACTTTCAATAGCTTCAAATTGAAATGAAGGCAAAGAAATTAAACTCAAAGGTGACTTGCTTAGATTGAGAGAGAGGTATAACAATAATAAATAAATGTAAGGATTGGTTTGAAGTCTGACAAGCATAAAGAGATTTAGAGGATTTGAGAGTAGGACAAAATGGGGAATAAAATAAGAGATTTGATTTTGAAAGTGGAGTGAGGAATAAGGTTTACGTGTGATGTTACTAATATTGAAAATTCACGGCCTTAAGCACCAAATGGGGCAAACAACTTTTAAATAGGCTTAGAAACCAATTACTTTTTTTTAGACAAATTAGACAAATGAGATAAACAAAAGACAAAAAAGAAAGCAGGCAATTAAACTTTGAATTAGAACCTACACTATAACCCTAAACAGCATAGCATACAAATTGAAAGTTATTAACAAAAAAAGAGATTAAAGTAAGTTAAGCCAATTTCAACAAAAAGTATTTAAGCTAAAAAAAGAAAATAAAAAATGTATAGCAAATTAATGAAAGCTTCTACTCGTTGTAATGGATAGAGTGTACTAATTGTAGTTATGGATTCATTGTTTGTAACAAATAAATAGAATGGTGCGATTAGTCAAATGAACTCACACAAGTGTTTGACTCTCATAAAGGAAGCTATTCACTATAGTAAAGCGTGCTAGAGAATGGAATACTATGGAAAATAACATAAAGATAGTATTGATAGCATGCAAGTATAAGGTAGGTTTCCTTTAAACTAGAAAACAAACTAGCCATATAGAAACCTTATGCACCAAGCATTAGACAAAGAATTTTTATCTTGCTGTAAAAGACCTTTTAAAAATGGAGACTAAATACTCATCCAGAGGCTTGATAAACTCCCTTGTATCATACTATAGCATCTTAGAGTATATTTCCTTTGGAATATAGCCATTATACTGTTACTTCACAAAAACTAGATATTAAAGGTCATGACAAGCCAAATGAAAGAGAGATAAAAAAAACTTCAAAATTGCACAACAACAAAATATAACTCCACTATAGGAGAACAAAAACTAACTAAAAAACTACCTAATAGGTAGATTACAAATAAAAAAAAAATCATTTAGACCTTTTATTTTACAAAAAAAAAATGGCATTAATGCATTGGGCTATATATTGACTTTTCTCTGTAATGAGATAATGAAAGTTAGGTTATTCTTTTAGTGCTTATTCAAGAAAATTTGTATCAATAAGTACTCTTGCAAATTTTGTGATATTTTTTTTTATATTTTTCTCAATTTTTTTCATTAAAAGTTGTAACTTTTATCTATAAATGAGAAAATTTTGAAGATTTTTTATACAACTCTAAATGGTAGAATTGTAACTTTTTGTGTATTTATTACACACAAAATCTGCACACACTTACAATCGTCCACAATCTAGATAAATAGCAAACCCTAAATTCTAGTGGTCCTCATAGTAGGTTACCCTTCAAACCTTTTAATTTTTTGTAACAATTACAATCTAGGGTATGGTTTTGTTTAAAATCTATATGCTTATCATGCATTTAATAAATGTCCCAGTAAGAGTTTGAGTAATTTGGGATGTCATAAGATGTATGTATCAAGTTTAAACTAATATTCATTGAAGTTGAATTAAATAGACAAATAGTCACGAGCCTTTTTTTTTTTGTTTTACTTTTTATCATCAATATATTTTAATCTTCTTATTTTTTGGTCTTTTAAAATAACTATGATTAAAGTAATCATTTTGAGGAGTTTAACTAAGGCTTTTGCTTTATAACATCTTTTCTTTCAAAGCAACCTACACTAGTAACGATGGAAGGTAGAAACTTTAAGGCATTATGATATGGTATTTGTCTGATTATAAGTGTTCTGAACTGTTTAAGATCCAATTTGGTCCATACTTTATATAAATGATTTAAGATATTGGACACATTAATAATTATATTAATATAAAAATGATTTTCCAAGTGTACTATGGGCATTTTAGTGAAACTGAATCTAGAAGATATTTTCAACAGCTTATTGATGGTGTAGACTATTGCTACAAGAAGGTAGTTTATCATAACACTTAAAGGTTGACAATAACTAAGATATGAAAATCTATCATTCTAATGTTCTTTATTCATGATTTTTCTTTAAATTATATTTTTACTTTTTAGCCTAAAAATCTTTTATTTGATTCACAAGGAAATATTAAGATTTTAAAGTTTAGTTTGAGTGCATTACCAATATAAGTGAGATTGTTATTACATAGTTTGTTTAATTTAACTTTGATTCTATTAAGACAATGATGATAATCAGATTGACATGTGATGGATATCATAGGAAGTTAGCATCCTTTAGGCAATTTGGGGTATTGCAAACTACGTAGCTCCAGAGGTAAGTACATGGGTATTTCTTTGCTAAGTTGAATTTGACTTTATGTCTTTTGCAAATATTAAGTCTCTAAATCAGTAATTATAAGAAATTATAATGAAACCTTTTTACCTTGCTTGTAAGTAAGTACAATTGTATCTCTTTGTTAAGATAGTTTATTATAGTAATGTCAAGTTATGAATGTTTCTTAAAACCCGCTTAGTCAACAATTAGAGAACATAAAAAATTATAATGAAATTCGTTTGCCTCATCTATAAGAAATTATGATAGATTCCATTATAATTATATAATTCTAGGTTGGAATTCCATTATGAATCTAAGTTCAGAATTTTCAATCCATAAATCAGAGAGTTTTTCACTAGATTTGATCAAATTACTATTATCATACAAGTTTGAATATCAATCATTTTTATCAATGCAGGAACTATGAAATGGGGAATAAAGTTGTGTAAATGACATTTATTGATAACATGATGTGAAAATAGGCACTACACTAGATATAATGGGGCAGAAAGCATGCTTAAGTTTTAAGGCAAGAAGTATGGTAAAATATCTTTCGCATGGCATTATCTTGATATATGGTTCTCATTAGTGAGTGAAATAATTATTTTTGCAATAATTATCATAAAGTTTGAATCACCTTTTTTATTCCTTCCTTATTCACTTTTTGCAGTAATTTTTATCACATTAATATTATTTCACATTGTCATGCAAGCTTTGTGTTTTCTTTCCTTTGTTATTGTATATGATTTCGTAGTGGAGGAAGAGTAATTCTGAAAATTGAAACTTATGTTTCCTTTTTTTTTATATGGTACATTGGTTCAATTGCTAGAATAATATACATTGTGATTTTATTAATTGTTTATGAATTGATATAAAATTCTAATGAAAAAATTTGGGACAGATCAATGAATTTCTATTTATCAAGTAAGTAGATCTGGGACATCAATATGTGTCTAATAAACTAATATTTTAAATGGAAAAAAAATGTTAGCATTTAGGTTGTTTAATTTGTTTGTTATTTCCTCACTTAATTTTTATTTTTCCATTTTAGAAAATCAAGAAGACAAATAGTCACAAGCAATTTTTATTTTATTACCAATAATGTTTTAATCTTCTTTTTTTTTTGTCCTTTTAAATAACTATGATTGAGGTAATAATTTTGATGAGTCTAATTCAAGGATTTTGTTTTATAATATCTTTGCTTTCAAAGTAACCTAAGCTAGTAATGATGGAGGGTAGAAATTTAAAGGTATTATGATTCATATCCATCAATGACTTTCACTCTTTCTGTTCCAGATAATCATTGTTGGATATTGTTATAGCTCGATATTAAGTTATTAATCATAATAATATGTTTCATAAAATAGTTATGATATTTAGATGATAGATTATATATAGCAACAAGTTTTGTTTTCTCTTTTTAAATAACTATGATTAAGGTAATAATTTTGATGAGTCTAACTTATAAATTTGTTTTATAATATCTTTGTTTCAAAGCAACCCAAGCTAATAATGATGGAGGGTAAAAATTTGAAGGTATTATGAATCATATCCATCTATGACTTTCACTCTTCCTATTTTAAATAACCATTGCTAGATATTGTTATAACTCAATATTAAGTTATTAATCATGGTAATATGTTTCATAAAACACTTCTGACATTTAGATGATAGATGATACAAAGTAACAAGTTTTATTTTCCTATTACATAAATGGACAAGGGGCAAGATGTTCTCTTCATTATGTCAATAAGTATATTCTTAGTTGGATTCACTGGTGCTAGAGGCAAATATAAGATTATACAATATTATATAGATTAGGTGGCAAAATGTTTTAATAGGTGATTAGTTATAATGATAAATATCAAACTTTTTTATTTTAGCAAAAAAATCATATATTTTTTGATTTTTCATTAAATACTTTAAATTTATTTGAAGTTAAAAGTAGAATTAGTAACAATACTAGAAAGTTTCCTACTTTCATTATATTTGTCAACGATTGCTACTTTCCTTATTGAATTTTGATTCCTTATCATAAAAACTATATTATACAATGAGTTTGCAAATAGTGCTCTCATAAAATAAATCTCAAACTAGACCCAATACTATTTCAAACCTTCCAAACAAAGTAAAGGAAAGGAAGAAAATCAATTAGGAAGAGGAATTAGATGAAATCAACACTGAGATCACTAATTGTTCTTCAAATAATAACAATGGTTCTATTCTCACATATCCTAGCTTAAGCATGGTACAATTTGAATGGTGTTTTAGTAATTGTATTTTTTAAGATAATAAAGCATTATATAATTTTAATTTTTTAAATACTGAATTTTAAATTTATGATAATTTGTTAAGGAAGTTAAACTACACACTTGTCATTATTTTATTGTGATAAAATGATATATGGATTTGAAGATATATACTTAGAATTATGTTAATTCACCATGTTTGAATTGCATATTAGAAACAAGATGAAGCTAATAATAAACCTTACTTGAATTCACAATATTTTCCATTAGGCTGATTTGAGCAGTTGATTGCATCTCTCATCCAGCAATCCCTAGTTTTTTTTAATTTTGGAGAAGACTTTACATCTTTTTGATGAGAGAAAATTATCTCTAACTAGCCAAGCATAGTAGGGACTTATCGTTTTAATATACAATTTGGGCCAAGATACTATCCATCATAAAATCCACCTAAATCCTATAGTTTGGGTTTAGTACTTGTAAAAGTCCAGCATGTAATGTCACAAATAGGGTCTAGTAATTCACTTTAACATTAAACTTTAATAATATTATAAAATATGGGCAATCCAGGTTATAGAATTCTAACAATCTCCCACTTGGATGCCATAATTTATAATATATGGATGCTTTTATTTAATATCAAAATAAATTATTATGGTATTGTTACACTCAAAAGTCTATTGAAAACATAAGTGCTTAATAGTGCAAAACAATATATCTAAAACGGCATAGTAATGTCATACATATTGCACACTTACACTTCATTGACCAAGACATTATATGTGTATAATGAGACTTACATAGTGATAGTTGTAACTTTATGTAAATCTCCACACAGTGGTCCTTGCATCTATTCAAGATGCCAAATGAAAATTAATATTCTCAACTTAATGGTGAAATAGGGTCTAAATATCTTTAAATAACATGTCATAGCTAGGAAAAATTGTGCACAAAAATAACATATGATAAAATGATGAATATTTCATTTGACATATATCAAAGATTTATAATAGATTCAATGTGATCACATTAGATACAATACTCTCACTAACACAGTATATAAAAAAAAACTTAAACCAAATTCATATTATTTACATGATCATGATACATTTAAATTTCTAAGCCCTTGGTCAATAGATCTGCAAGCATATAATCCATGGAAACATGTTTAATACAAGTACTAAGCTTGTGTATCTTCTCTCTCACAAATTGTTACTTAACATCAAAACATTTCATATGGACAAAGCTTTTATTGTTCTAAAAGAAGCAAACAGTAGCGACATTGTCATAGTAAATGGCTAAGCGCCTCAAGATGCTCTCAATTATGTTCAAATCATTAATGAAATTCCTTAACCATATAGCTTCATGAGTAATTTCATAACATGTGAGATGCTTTGCTTCCATAATGGAGGCTACCGTAATTAACTGCTTGGCACTTTTCCATGATACAACTCTTCCTACCATCATAAAGATGTATCTAGATGTCAATTTGCAATTATCTAGATAACATGTAAACTTGGGTTTGAGTAGCCTGTAACCTTAAGATCTCCCAATCTCTTATAGGTCAACATGTAGTCTTTTGTACCCTGCAGGTACCTCATCACTCTTTTAGCTACAATTTAATGTCTCTGACCAAGATTACTCAGGTATCTCCCAAGTACACCTACATTAAAAGCTATATATGGATGTGTACATACTTGAGCATATATCAGGCTACCTATGACTAACGCATATGAGAATTTTTTTTTCATCTTTTCTTTTTCTTTATCATAACAAGGACATTGTGTCTTTGAAAAAATTTCACCTTTTTTTTGTAAGGGTGTTGAAGCTTGAGAGTATTTTGACATGTTGAACCTTTTTAGGATTTTCTTAATGTATGACTACTGAGATAAGACAAGTACACCTCAGGATCTATCATAGTGAATTTCTATGCCTAATACAAATGAGACATTCCTAATATCTTTCATTTCAAAATGCTCAGACATCATTTGCTTTGTCTCAATTAACAATTTAAATTATTTCTAGTAAGGAGAATGTTATCAACATATAGTAATAGTATTACAAAACTGCCCACCCTTACCATCATATCAATGCACTGGTCTACACTATTTTCCTTGAACCCAAGAGAGGTCACTATCTCATCAAACTCGAGATACCATTATCTAGACACTTGCTTTAAGCCATATATAGACTTTCTTAGTTTACACATAAAGTGTTTTTTGCCCTTTTCTTGGAAATTGCTTGATTGTCTTATATAAATTGTTTCTGACAAATTACCATTCAAGAATGATGTCTTAACATCCATTTGATATAACTCTAAATCATAGTAAGCTACCATCGTTATAATAACTAGAAATGAGTATTTAGTAGAGATTGATAAGAATTTTTTTTTTTTTGTAATTTATGCCTTCCTTCTGTGTGTAGCCCTTAGCTATAAGCCTAGCCTTGTAGCTCACAATTTCCCCTTGAATATCTCTCTTGGTCTTAATGACCCATTTACATTCAATCAATTTACAACCAATAGGTAATTTAACTAGACCCTACACTTGATTCTTATACATTAAGGCTAGTTCATCTTTCATAACATTAATCCACCTTGAAGAATTAGGACTGGATATGACATGGGCAAATATAGTGGGATCAGTATCTTAATTGACATCATGTTCATGTTCCTATAGGCAAACCACATAATCATCTGAAATTACTGGTTTACACATTCTGTTAGATTTCCTCTAGGGAATGTCCACAATTAGTTCCTCTAGTTCTATGTCTTTTGTCATAGGTTATATTGGTTCAACCTGTAGGATGACAAAAGATGATCTTATAGCCTATGGTACTGATGAAATTGTAACACTTTCTTCTTTGAAAGTGGTGATGTGTGATACCTCACTCCCTTTATCTAGCTTATCCTCTGGTTGTATTAGTTAGATAGTAAAATTTGCTACCTTTTGAGCCACTACAATAACTCATGAAGAACCCAAGGATGGTTTTAGAATTGAGTTTCCTTGTCTAGGGAATACAAGGTATGAAAATGCCTTGGATTAGGCTTTTTACCATTTAATAACTCATAAAGGGTCATAGAGACTAATTTGCTTAACACTTGATTCAAAATGTAGGCACCATTCTTTAAAGCATCACTTGTAAAAATTTTGGTAACCAAGACTGAGCAAGCATACATCTAACCATGTCTATAAGCACCTAATTTCTAGTCTTAGTTATACCCTTTTGTTCAAGTGTTTTAGGCATCGTGTAACTAGCTTCAATGCCATATTCTTGCAAATATCTGGCAAATGGACTCAAGTTTCTCCTAGTCTTATCACCCTTGCCCTAAGATTCTCCACTTCTATCAAAGTTAACACTTTTAATTTTCTTCCCATGTTTGAGCTCGACAATAACTCTAAAAGCTTTGAAAGCATTCAGTGATTAAGATTTTTTCGTGAGCAATTCCAACAATCCAAATCTGGAGTAATCATTTATGAAGGTGATGAAGTATTTGTAACTACCCATGGCAGTAGGGGTAATAAACCTACTGATATTTGTGTGAATCAATTCTAGGGCTTCCTATTTTCTACTTCTTTTCCCCTTTCTGGCTCTAAAAGGGAGTTTCCATTTAATATAGTCTATATATATGTTGAAATCTCAAAAATCCAAATCACACAAGATCCCTTCTTTTATCAATATTTGCATTCTCTCTCTGGAAATATGTCCTAGGTAACTATGCCATAGCATTAAGGAGTTCTCACCAACTCTCTTTCTCTTCTTGCCAATTACAGTGTTAATTACATTTGCAAAATTGGGATCAAGATTAATTTTATATAATCCATCAGACAATATACCAAAACTAACCACACATGAGTTATATATCAAATTAAACTTTCCATTTCAAAAATGACAGGAATATCCATTAAGGTCTAATGCAATAATCGAAATCAAATTCCTTTTTATCGAAAGTACATAAATAATGTTCTTTAGTTCTAATACATGATTGGAAGATAAACATAAAGAAATATCACCTATGTACTCCACTTATACTTTGTCACCATTTCCAAGTTAGGCAATAAGCTCCCCTTCACGTGGCCTCCTCAGGTTTCTCATTGCCACTAAGGACTTTCACATATGAATAGTAGCTCCAGTATCTAACCACCAGGTATTTGATGGTATGTTAATTACATTTGATTCAAAACAACCTAGAGTTAAAAGGGTACTTTTCTTCTTTTTCTCAATCCTTTTTTTGTACTTGAAAGAATCCGCCTTTTTATACCCATATTTTTTGCAAAATCTGCAATTTCCTTTGAATTGAACTTTTTTAGGCTTGTAATGATTATCATTCCTTTCACCCTTTTTCTTGTCATGAGTGGATTTCCTTTTTCTATCTTATTGATACCCTTTGTTTCCCTGTTCTGGAGTTAAACCATGAGAAACAAAATTTGTAGTTTGAACCTTTCCCTTTTTCATGTCCTCCTTTGTCTAAGCTACAATGGATATCAGATCATTAATGATCCATTCACTTTTTTGAGTATTGTATGAAGTCTTTAGTACATCAAATTGAGTAGGCAAAGACTCTAAGACAAGCCAGATAAAGAAGCTGTCACTTAGATTAACCTTCATGCTCTTCACCTTATTATAATAGTTAACCAGTTTTAAAATTTGCTCTTGCACTTTACTAACACCATCATATATTGTCTTTTCTAGTAGTGAGAGGTAGTGACCTTTCTCTACTTTATCAAATTTTACAAATTTTTCTGCAATTGAGTTGATAAAGGTCTTTGCATTCTGGGATTCAAAAATGCTTTGTCTGATAGTCTTGTCCATAGTGTACTTTATGATCATCATACATATACAATTTGAATGAGCTCATTTTTCATGCTTGGCCCTCAGTTTAATACTTGAGTTTGCATTAATAATAGGTTCCTCTTCCCTAAATGTTAGATCCAAATTGGTGATTGTCAGATACAACTTTAAAGATTCAGCCTAATCCTTATAATTTGTCCCATTCATCAATTTTATAGAAGTTAATTGCATATTCAAAGTAGCTGTGGAAAATTTATCAACATTAACACATGTAATAATTAAATCATGCTTATATTTTCCTCATAAATATTAACTATGCAATTTTACATAGTATTATACCATAAGAATTAACACCCAAAAGGTATTTAAATTTTTTTAATATAATACAAGAATTAAATATTACATCCTTAACACCTAACTCCAATAAGGTTTTTAAAATTTTTAGAATGCAATCCTTAATCCCACACTCATATTATCGCCAATAGATTATATTAATAATATCATACCAAAAGGGTATATAATATTATTAATGTAACACTCTCCTAGATATCATATTAAATAATTTTATATAACTGGTCCCATAATAAGTAGGTATGCAATTACACTAAATTTAATGATGTAATATGAGTTACTAATAACTCCTACAAATAACAATTAATAATATGGAAAAAATTAATATAATAATTTTAAATTTCTCAAAATTAATTCTAAAAAAATACCAAAAAAATGTCTTGTAGAGTACTTTCATAAGCAAAATGACAATAAAATTACAAGGAAGACGTACAGTTCACTTGGCAGAGGAGAAAGTTTTTGAATCTATAATTTTGGATTCAATACTATGTGAAGTCATTTTTTTTGCCATATCCTATCATTTTCCTTGCTTGTTTGATTGAAAACAGGCTTGTTTGTTTGAATTTGACTTGGTTTAATTTTGCAAATTTTCAACCCTTTTTTTGTGTAATTTTTTTTGTACCACTACATTAAAAATTTATTTTTCTTACTTCCCACCCATTATTTGAAGAAAAACTAAAGTTTTTAATCAAATTTAAAACACCATAATTCTTTGGCACCAAAATGATTTTTAATTTTAAATCACTTCAACATTAATTGATTTGTGCATTTTATATAGAAATTAATTTCAATTAATGCTCCCAAGAATTTTATAAGAAATTGCTAAAAAAAATGAGTTTGAATGCATTATATTTTGATACCTGAAAAGCATTTTGAGGAAAAAGTTTCTACAGGCTTGATTCAAGTCATTTTTCCTTCAAATTGACACATGAAAAAAAAATAAATTGTGCTCCAATTTGAAGAAAAAGCATTAGCCCCCTTTGCTCGAATTCTAGACAATTTTTCTGATTTTTTTTTAATTCAGAATATCAAATCACAGTTATTCCTCAAATTAATGAGTGAGTTTTATTCCTATTCAGGTTCATCTTGCATATTCAATTTAAAAACATATAGACATTGAAGTCACAATCAATACAATTCAACATATAACAATATCAGAAATCATTGATCTATAAATTCTAATATTTTGGATTCACAATTAATACAATTCAATTCAACATATAATGATATCAGAAATCATTAATCTATAAATTCTATTATTTTGAATTCACAATCAATAAATATCAACAAATAAGTTCTGCTAGTGATTCATAATTTCAAACAACTATATTAAATAATTTTAGGCTTTGATATTAATTGATAAATTAAAATATGAATTTGAAAATATACACTAGAATTATATTAATACAACATGTTTGAATTGCAGATTAGAAATAAGATGAAGCTAATAATAAGCCTTACTTAAATTCGCAATATTTTCCATCAAACTAATTTGGGTAGTTAACAGAATTCTTCCTTTAGCAATCCTTAGTCTTATCAATTTTGGAAAAAACTTTACAATTTTTTTATAGGAGACAATTGTTTGTGACTAACTACGTAGAGTAGAGACCAGTGGCGGACACAAGATTTAGAATGAGTGGGGGCTAACGAATCAAAATAATAGTATCTATTTGAAGTACAATATATAAAAAGAAAAATAAAGGACAATAAGTTGGATAAAAATTTTTTTTTTTAAATAACAATAACTGAGTTTCAAAAAAAAAAATTGCAATAACCCTTTTCGAGGTGCCATATTTTGAAACCTTTGAATGATATCTTCAATATCAATAGAATTTAATACATCTTTCTCAATA
>JANHAO010009029.1:0-18728 GCA_026873985.1 Saraca asoca | reverse complement strand
ATAAGCTCAAATATAAGCTGTAGATAAGCTTTCCCAATCGCACCTTTTGTGTATGTAGCGTGAGTACACAGATTCGTTAAGACCGTGTTTGGGTCTTGGTTAATTTGGTCCCACAAATGGACTCTTTATATAGTTTTAGGTTGAATGATGTACAAAAGACGGAACCTTATTTAGTTCATATTTAAACACAATGGTTATGGTATGCTTCTATTTGTATTTGAAAAAAATTCATGTTGATGTATATTTTTATAAATTTTGTGAAAATGTATATACTCTTGACATTTTTTCATTAAAATTTATAAATTTTATATAAAAATAAAAAATTAAATTTTTTTAATAAAATATTAAAAAATAGAGTTGTAATCTTTTATGTACTTATTATACATAAAATTTAGAAACACTTATAACTTTTTGTTAAAAAAAAAGGTCATAATTCTTACATCAAAATTTGATTAAAAAAAGCACAATTTTTGAATTGGTTAAATAAAATAAAATAGATGTTTTTATAGGGTGAGGTTTCTTGTGCATATGGGCCACGAAAAGTAAAAGAAGGGGTGCCAAGTGGAGACCTACTCTGTTTGGTAGTTGGAGTTCGTTGTGATTATCCTTGTTGACCAAATTAAGTACGGAGAAATCGGCAATGGCTATCTATACGTATGGAATATTTGATGTTTCTTGCTGTGCCTTGTTCTACAAGTGAATGTCCTTCTCCTACTCATCCTCTATCTTTCTTTCAATTTTGATAATAAGACTTCACTTGCCATAAGTTCACTTTTTTATATGGAAGTGGACTTATAGTTATTTGTTTGGTCTTAATGGATTTAATCATCTCTTTTTTTATTATTATTTTCTTCGATATTAAAAAAAAAAATAAACAGCTAAATTTTTTGTGAATCCCATTAATTATAAAAAATGCATTTTAGGTCCAATTGGATACGAAAATTTTCTATTTATCTTTCTATAATATGATTAATTGAAAAATAAGAAGATTCAAATTCAATCATAATTGATTGTCTTACAAAATAAAGTCATTATAAATTATATATTTTTGTGGATAATTTTATGAGAAGTTCATTTTTAAAATATTAAATATTTTCTTTATTGGATTACTAATTTTTACTTTCAAATTTATGATTTTTATCTACTTTTAAGATTTAAAAATAAGTAACTTAATGATGAAAACAATAAACATTTTAAAAGTTCGAGGATACAATAAGATTACGTTATATTCATTGCGTAAATATTTTTTTTTCCTTTCCATGATCATAAATCTGTCTCCTTTGTGAATAACCTTGTAGTCAATGATCCTTTCTTGTTGGTCTTAAAGATGTAAGGAGTTGGATTGCCCCGCGAAATCCACTTTTCCAATTTTAAAGAGCTACTTTGTAACGAATAAAAAATGCATCTCCTATTTTTAGTTCTCAATACATACTTTATGCATTCATAATTATAAACCTTAATTAGGTCTTGGCAAATATCATTGACTAGCTATTTGCATGAATTTACATGGAAATTTATTAGTAGGATAAATTTTATATATAGATAAATTAAATAGGGAAATAAAACTTGCTATGTGTAGTTGCTTTAGACGTACGGGACAAATGAAATACTCTCTATCTTGTAAAATTAAGAAATATATATTATTATTGCAAAACTTAACATTTCCTTTTCAGTTAGAAATGAAAGATAATTAGTTTCTAAGAATGATGTAAAGTATTTCGCATTAGTTTTTTTAGAGAATTTTTTATTCTTTTTTATTTATGGTTTTAGATTATAAAAAATGTATCTATTTTTTTAAAATTTATCTTTGTTCTTTTTAATAAATTCACAATCACATAATATATTAATTTGATTTTTAGTGAAAGATGAATTAATAAAATATAACTTTTTCTTCTTGAAATTAAAACTATTGTTAATATTTGTGCATTTACTTTTGTACCCCAAATAGGAAGGGGATGGAGTGTATTTAACAAAGATTTTCAAAGGAAAAGCTATCATTAAAAAAACAACAGTTCATTGAAAATGGGGCTGACTAATTGTGTTTGTGTACATATATTCCCAAATTAACATCGTGACTTATGAGTAAAGGATTATATATTTGTGAATGACCTTGAAGGTCGTTATCCATGGGTATGAAAATATGGGACAAAATTGGAATTTGATGTCCTAACAAGTCTTAGAAAGGTAGAAGATTTCCAAACATCACCACCCTATATAAGTAGCAGTTTCACTCTTGGACATTTCCCAAGTTCCAACACAAGTAATTATTCTCATCCATTTCACAACATTCCAAGGTTTGCATTCATCTTTCTTCTTCTCTCCTCTTTCTTTCTAACATGTTTCATGAAAATTAAGATATGTTTCTTTGATTTGTGATGGAAGCAGTGATGATGGGGAGATCACCAAGCAGGAGTACAGATGAAAGTGGTGTAAAGAAGGGACCATGGACACCAGAAGAGGATAGGAAATTGGTGGATTACATTAAGAGAAATGGACATGGCAGTTGGAGAGCTCTTCCAAGACTAGCAGGTCTCAATAGATGTGGAAAGAGTTGCAGACTGAGGTGGACCAACTACCTCAGGCCTGATATCAAGAGAGGCAAATTTTCGGAGGAAGAAGAACAACTTATCATCAATTTGCATGCAGCCCATGGAAATAAGTAATTTCTGCATCTCAAAATACAGTATATGCAATATATTCTCTTCATTTTTTTTATATCACTTCCATACTATAAAATATATAGAAATTTACTCCATTCCTCTTGCAAGTTAGTTCAACTTTTGAATTTAGCACTTATTTCAAATCCTATATATTGTGCTTTAACATGAAAATTAAAATTGATTATATAACAGGCACTTTTCACCATTGAAGACCATTGAATACAGTCGTGGACTTACATTAATTTTTTTAATTATAAATTATATTCATTTTTTTTTAAAAATTATTTATCTTTAGTTTGAAATCATTAAAATATATAATTTAATATGTTTAAATATATTGACATGTAAATTCATTTTCAAATGAATGAATTTTAGTTTTTTTTTTAATGATTTGAAATGAAAGTAAATGAAAAACCTTTCAGGCTTGAGACAGCAAGAAAACTTTAATCATAGAATATAGGTATATTGTATTTATAAAAAGAAAGTTGATTATGACACGTACATGAATGTGCTTGAAATGTTAGGTGGTCGACTATAGCCGCCCATCTGCCAGGGAGAACTGACAATGAAATAAAGAACTTCTGGAATACCCATTTAAAGAAAAAGCTATTGCAAATGGGGTTAGACCCAGTGACACACCGTCCAAGACAAGATCATCACCTCAATCTTCTTCTATCCAATCTTCATCAAATGCTTACTGCTGCCAACATTAGCACTACTTTCACAAACCCTGCTGCTGCTTGGGACTTCAACAATGCTCTTACCAGATTACAAACAGATGCCACTCAACTTGCCAAATTCCAATTGCTTCAAAACATACTTCAACTCTTCACTCTCTCTACTCCTTCCCCAAACTTATTAGAAACACTCAGTTCCTTTGGTCTATCATCTTCATCTTCATCTTCTTCATTGCCAATACTGTCAGACCATCTCTTGTATGAATTATTAGGGCTAAATCATTCTAAGCGTCAAGAGCTTTATAGTGGTTCACTTAATAACATTTCTTCTCAAAATGATCAGCTGAATTTCCAAAATATTGAAACCTCACAGCAACCGGCGAATCCAAGTGAGTTTAAAAATATGAATGGAAGCAATTCTAATTGTATGGAATACAAGAAAGAGGATGAACAACTTGGGACAAGTTACTGTTTTCCAACATCATCATCGAATTCACTTCCAAATTTGGTTTCAGTATCAGTATCAGCTGATGATCAAGAATGTTCACAAGTCAAAAAAGATATGGATTACAGGGTGAACACAAATGAGTGTTCTAATATTCCTTCTTCAGCTTCGGCCAACTTTCATGAAATCTGGGGAGATTTCATGGATGACGAAGCAAGTGATGCTTATTGGAAAGATCTAATAGAGTAAGTTTTCCTATTTCTAGCTTTCATTAATTATAACAATTATTATAGTTTCTATGTAGATCCACTTGTAATTATTCTCTTCCTTTTTTGTCTCTAATCCCTTTTCCATTTATTTGCAGCCAAGAATCAAAACAGCCATGGTCAATCAGCTAGGAAAGATGACGTCTTTCATGTTTTATAACTTCAATAATGGGATTTGCCACTTGTCTTTAGAATCAGCACATTTGTTCATTTTGGTATAATTAATTGGTTGATTCATATGTATTTGAAAATGGATATTTGGATTTAGATATATGTACACTGTATAATTTCAAGCCACCGTACAAAGATTCATGTCAGCCTTTTCTTGTACATATCAGAGTGCGATTACTTAACAGTGTGTTACACATATCCAAGTAAATCTATAAAACAAGAAGAAAAAAAATCAGCATGGAAATTTCAATTCATCATTTATAATTACTATCTTAAGTCTCTTTAAATTATATTTATAAATATTAGAAGCCTCTAATTAAGAACCTTGACTAGTTAAAGGTAATGGGACCCACGTACCTGTACTCTTCTTTTAAGAATCATGGTATAAATAGAATGAAGATTAAAGAATGGGTGAACATTTGTAACTTGAAAAAACAATTAGTTACGTAGAGACTAAGATACAATGACCCGTATAAGTTATGGAAGTAAAAGGAGGCTCTTCATTGGTTTGTCACGATGATCAAGTTACAAATTTAACTTGTATGAACTATTCATTGATTGCGTCAAATGGGTATGGACGAGTGCTCTTAATCTTGATTGACGTTATGATATCCTTTACCGTTGATGAAAAACCAGAGTCTGACCTTAAGTAGGATGACTCTTGTCAAAAACCTCAACGAATAAATAAATTATTCACTTGAAAGGTCAAGTTAGTATGGATTTCTTCTATAACTAGTTAATATTCTATCTATTTTTATTTTTATTTTTTATTAAAAGTCAAGAGCTTTTGTTATCCATTAGGTAAAGACTATTGATTTTACCCCATTATGCTTATTAGTGGTAGATGTTAATTACTTCTCGTTTGATTTATCTATGTAAAACCAATACTGATAACGAATCCATTTACAATCACTTCTCTGTTGACCACCCTACACGATGCCCCTCCTCCCAAAACTCGAGTATATCTCTCGCCACTACCTCTATGAAAACACTGGCCACCTTTGATAGTCAAAGCTCCTTGCAACCTCGCTAGGTGTCTCCTGTCGTACTCTCCTCCGAGTTGCTTTTCATGAGCTCGTCTACACCGTACAACAGCCTCCCTCCTCTAACTCACACTGCAATGCCACATTCCCTTCCAACATGATCGCTCCGTACAATATTATCTGCTCTCTATGTCAACAGCCAATATGCAGTCTTATTTACTCAATGAGCATTCTCCCCCTGATCACTTCGCCTTTGTATACAGTTTTGGTGTTTGATTTAAATTCTAGTTTGTGGGATTTTTATTATTTCTTATTTAATGTTATAATCTTTCTATTCAAATTAAATTTTTGTCTTACAACATATTATGATTATTTATAAAGTAAACATATATTTGAATTATAAATATTTATATTGGATAAATGTTTGGTAGTATAAGAAAGATTTAATATGAATATTTATTGTGTTATGTAGAATCTTCATAAAGGTTTGGAAGAAATAAAAGATAATAGTTAAAAAGCTGTGAGATTATAATTGAGAACCTTCAAACATATTATCATATATTTTGATAATCCAATGAATATCTTCTCATTTATAATTTTTTTTAATAAAATTTGAGATTTTTTCACATTAAATTATTACTATATTTTATTACATTGCTCTATATTTTAATTGCAAGATACTTATTTATTTATTTTTAGAAAAGGGATATTATTCTAAATCAATTTCATATTTTAATGAATATAATTTTATGATTTTAACTCGAATCCAAATGAATCAAATTTTATGGCAAGCAATTTGATTCCGCTCAACAACTTTGTTTAGTATTAAACAAATGAACTAATATCTTTAAGTAAGTCAATATCAATCAAACGAACTAAGTCAACTTGTAATATATGCTCATTTGTTCGCTCATTTGACTGACTGGCCTGAAATTATGTAGAGAATGCTATTAAGGTTCATGTATAATATACATGATATATAATATCAAACACAACATTATATTTTATATTATAAGATATAGTTATACTTAATTTAAACATAATTATTACTATCTTTAGGTTCAAGTCATTTATTTTATAAAACAATCTCTCAAGCTAATTACCATTTTTATTGGAATATGAATGGGATCATCTATAAGTTTTCAAGGCTGACTTATTATCATTTTGTTGATTTCTTTTTAATTTTCATGTTCGCTGTATTCTTCGCTTTTTAATAGGATTATCTCTCCCGTAAATACGCCCGACTCTCTTACGCCAAATGGCACGTAATCAAGTATTACACTTAATATTACTCTAATTGAAAAAAGAAAAAAAAAATAAAAAAGAAGACCGAACTCTCTCCTTCGTAAGACCTTTCACAGTTTTAAGAATTCTTTGTAATGCCCTAGGTCTCACTGATCAAAGACAACTATTAGATGTAAATTATGTGGCTTAAAAAATTATTTTGGGTTGTTTAGGTAGTCAAGTTTGATGCCTTATAGATAACAATCAAATCACAAATCGATCGAACAAATGTGGGGATTCATAATCTCTCTCACTCATATATGCTAATGTCCTTGTTACACCCATCAATTTTCATAATTGGCTTAGGGTTTGCATCACTCAAAACATACAACCAGGGAGTGCTTTGTTACCATTTGTAATATCTCAAGCCTAACTGATCCAAGACAACTGCTAAGCCTGAACTACATAGCCTAAAAGTTGAGTCTGAGTTGTCTTGGTAGTCAAGCTTGGTGTCTTATATATCACAATCAAGTCTCAAATTTAACCAATGTAGGGCTTCACAATCTCTTCTACTCAAATGCTCTAACATCCTCATTAAACCCATCAAATCACATAGTTGAATTAGGATCTGCACCAGTTGAAATATACGACTGGCAAGTGCCCTCATGAATAATCTTGCTTTGTCCAACATGCCCTCATGGAGGCGAAGTCAGCTCTCTCTCCCTCCTAGGTTCCCATTGATCCTAGTTTTGATTCAAGACTTCAACTATGCATCCCATTACTTGCTAGAGATTTGCAACTTATGTTGGTGTTGTATAGTGCCTATTGATTCACTTTGAACTCAAGCCTAGGATCGGGAATCTAAGGGCTTGTTGTGAACTCTTTTCACCAACATTTCCTACTATAGATTATATATCATATAATTACTAAAGGTGTAAACAAGAGATACACAAAATTTTACCTCATATTGATCTATTATCCACTCCTTCCTCCCAATGTCGTCCTAGATACCTAAGTGATCACTTGCCATATCATCCATCCCATAGTTTTACCTATATCATACTTTAATACCAACTTTATGACATCCTAATTCTTACTACAAATCCTACAATTTAAGAGGAAAAATTTTCCTTTTACTTTTAGAAATTGAAAGAAAACACTTAAATAAAGTTCAAACATACTAATGCAATGTATTGTAATGGTGGAGTATAAATACAATCATCCAAAATATGCGAATATGAAGGGCTTTCCCTCAATCTACTTATGTCAATTCCCTAATAAGAGCAGTAAGCATTACATACCACAAAGATAAACTAGCTCTTTTCAAAAAATAAATACTCGGGGAAGTGCTAACCGAAGAAGCTATCAAAATATCCTTCCATGAATAAGGTCAGGATGTCCAAATTGGATACAAACTTGTAATTGATATCATAAACAAGACAGCTAGAACATAGATCAAGAAACAACACATAATAGAAATAAATGCGAATGGTGCTCTTAGGTCGACTAATAGTGGTCACAATGATATCCTCATATGATGACATCTCCAGGTAGCATAGGAGCAGTAACTAAAAAAATTTAACAACGAAAAGGTGAGTTATATAAATTCAGTGAGTAATACTCTATATAAGTTAGTCTAGTAACCCTAGTAGTTTTAAGTATATTCATTCCTATACATAATCTCTAATTACATTTGTTCCAACATGCACAATCAATGGCTTGCAAGAATATGACTCAATGTCTAAAGTTATTAATAATTCCTTTTGGTAATCAAACATCTTTCCTATAAACGTGTAAAACATATCATAATTCCACAAACAATCATATCTTTCTTAGCACTTAGGTACATGTGTCATGTGTAAACATACTATTTTGTAATCATAAGAGCAACATGCAATGCAAGAAGAACCATACAATTTCTATCTTATTACTTTTGGTCTAGTCTTATCCATCTCTCCTAATCCTTATTCCTTAGGATCCAATCTTATCCATGTCTCCTCATTTGTATAGTGCACTATTTGCATGCAAATAATTTCTCCCCTAACTAATCTTGTCATGTACATAACTTTTCTCATTGGCCGTCATGGCCTTCATATTCTTAAGGGTGCTTACACTCTTTTCCACAATTCTTTTGTTTTTCATTCAATTCTCAAAGCTATTGGAACCTTCACATAATCAAATATAATTTAAAATGCATAGCCCTTAGAATAAAAGGGGTAAATGTCGAGACACACAAACAATTTTGGCAACCCAAATGAATATAATAATTTTCCATAAGGTGAATAAATCCATTATTATTATTCCAATTCTTTATAATTTATGCTTTTGGCTTGGGCTTAATGTCCTGGACGTCTAGATTAATTTAATTTCACAACAAGCACAAGAGTCATGATAAAATTATACTAAGCCATAATTGGGCCCACTTAGCCCATTTTACTAATAGCCTTACCAAACCATTTTCGGGGTTCACATATATCCTTTACATATCTCTAGTAAGCAAAGGAAGAGTAATATGCCCAAATTGGGCCCACATTCCATTCGATCCAAGGGCTATTTCTTAGCTCGTTAAAGAAAAGCATCTAAATGAGTTAGTAGCTCAATATAATCGTCCATCATAAGGAGCCATATCAAGTCAATACACATTCAAGCATTCATCAGGCATTGCATTTAAAATTTAAGTCATTTTCACTTGACATATTCCCTTATGGCCAAACCATATTTATCCATAAATACCACTTTTCTTAACTCATTTTTCACAAGGAAATAAAAAAGTTAACATACACAATTTATAACAAGCATTTTGGAGCAAGTTATCCAAAATTTAAACTTTTCCTTCTATTTCGTTTCAAAATGGCTAAAATATGGCAGGGAATCTTTGACCCACATCTCACCTCTAAATCTATTCTTTTACTCATGTTATAGCTACCTACTAGTTATTTCTTAATTAAACATGATTTAACACAATCCTTGGTCAAAGCCCCTTACTTTTAAGCCTTAGAAATTTTGTAATTTCTAACTTGCATATTTCAAATGCAAGGTGATTTAGCACTAGATCTAAACCACTAAGGCTTGCAATCCTCACATGCAAGCTCATCCTTAATTAATTACTGTCGTAAATCAAGCATGTAAGATCATTGTTGTATACAAGAACCGGTCCAGAAGGCAGCAGTGGACTCAGGCTCGACAGGAGCACCACAGCGAGCTCCTTCCCTAGCGAGCTCTGTCATGGCAAGTCATGCCTCAATAGATAGCGGCCCGGCAGGATAGTCGTGAAGGTGGCCCCTCTTATAAGAGCTCGCTGTCTCCCCTCTACGATAGCTCCGAGCTCGCCATCTCATGGCTTCACTGGTCTCATGAGCCTAGAATCCTAGCGAAGAGTTACTGGACTCTCTACGTGACAAAACAAACACTAGGTAACGGCTACAAGCTCGAGTCTATCACCAGTAGGAGGGCCCCACCTCCGCATCCTATGATCAGCAACAGTCGAATTGTAGCCTATCATTGTCTTTTCCATTTATAGTTTGATGTAACACCACTGTAATTGATAATTAATGCATATAACCCCTCATTTCTCTATAAATAGGATTGCATTATTAGAAGAAAGGGAGGAGGGAGGAAAAATAATAATCCTGTAAGTGGAAATGTTGCAAAAGTTACTTCTCACACATCAATAAATCTTTCGCCGTGGACATAGGGTCCGGTGCCGTACGGATTTGGCCGAACCACGCTAAATCTTGTCTCTTCACCTCCGGCTTTCCCTTTGATCCTTGTTCATCTCGTTATTCAATTAGGGTTAAACTAGACACAGGCTTGAGATCTCGTAAGAATCCCCCCATTGGTCAGAGTTTGGAGCACGATCAAAATCTGACGTCAACATTTTGGCTCCGTCTGTGGGGATCTCACCTGTTCTGGTTGATTCTCTACTACAATGGCCAAAGGAAGAGTTACTAGGGCCTCAAATGCACGATGTCATACTCTAGATGGTCATGTCTCAATGACGGACTCGTCTGCTGCTCCCATCATCGGAGCAGTTGTGGGTAGCCTTCCAGCCAGTTTTGTACAATTGATTTTTGCCACCAACAACACCGGAGGATCGTAAACCTGGCTCCAACGTCAGAAAAAACTTGAGCACATGATGGGAGAACTGACTAAGACAGTCATGATGCTGATATAGGCACAGGCCTAAAATGTGCAAGCACAGGCTGAATCCACCATACCCGAGGCTGGACACTCCGATAAGGCCAACCTAGGGCAAATCTCGTATCGCCATCCATACGACCAGGGCAATGAACTGAACCACCAAGTCCCTAGCCAAGGACTGGGGGGCTTGGGTGTCGTGGTGGAAGGTCTCCTTCAAAGAATTAAGTGTTTGGAGGAGCACCCTCGTGCCCAAAATAACCAGGGGCATTTCAGGGAGCAAACCCCCCTCTCTGGAGAGATCATGGAGGAACCCCTGCCATGTAAGCTTAAAGTTCTAGCCATCCCATTGTATGATGGAGACAGTGACCCGTGTAACCATCTGGACTTGTTCAACATCCAGATGGATCTCCAAGCTTGCAGCTCCTTGGTCAGATGCCGCGCCTTCCCTGCTACCCTAGGCAAAGTCCCTCGAGCGTGGTTCAAGAGTCTCCCAATTCACAGCATCAGCAGTTAGGAGAAATGTCAGGAAAAGTTTGTCGATTAATACCAAGCGCTACGGAAGTGGCTTGCGCCCTCATGCCACCTCACTACGATCTTCCAGGGCAAACAGGAGGCACTGAAAAATTATCTCGCTCGCTTTAGGCGCGAAGCTAATAATGTATAGAAACCTTCAGATGAGGCTATTCTGGCAGCCATCTCGATAGGCCTCCACAGGGATGGAAAACTATTTAAGAGCATGTATAAGTCCCCGGTGGGCAGTCTGGGTGAGTTTTACGAGTGGGCCGTGAAGTAAGTCAGGTGGGAGGAGGCCTTCAGCTCGCAGAAAGATGAATAATTGGCTCGGCTTCGAGCAGAAAAAGAAATAACCATGAAAATAGGAATGACAACCCCAAGTTCCAACCCGCAAAGAAGAGCAAGGATGAACAACCCCCATTTCAAGATCGTCATAGAACCTATAGCATCTTATCAGACATTCAAGACAAGATCTTCGCAATGAAAAGGGACAAGGAAGACTTCAGAAAACCTCCGCCCCTAAAGACTCCCGGTAAATCCAGAGTCAACCAAGGAAAATTCTGTGTGTACCATAACGAGTTTGGGCACATCACCTCGGAATGCTGGGCACTACGAGACGCTATTGAGGATCTCATCAAAAGAGGTCGCTTGCATGATTACGTTGTGCAACCTTCATGGCAATAGTATGGATTATCCCGGCGAGACACTGAGTGAGAGCGGTCCCCTACTATCAGGATAATCTTTTGAACTCTTGTATCTGTTTGTAAATTGTACGAACATTTTGAATGCAATTACTAATACTGAGTTTTCTTTTATCATGCTAGCAATGCGCACAGTCCACATACTATCAACTTATCGTGAACCTTATGAATGGCTTCGCACTCCAATCCACCATTTGGTCGGCCCCCCTTCCCCGGAGCTGGATCCGAAGGAGAATTGACAAAAACCTAGCCAGTTGAGCTGCGGGCTCACTGAGGCATGGAGACGTTCAAAATAAACTCGTTTAGCCAGTTAACTACAGGCTCGCTAAGGCGTGGAGATGCTCAAAATAAACTCATTTAGCCAGTTGAGCTACGGGCTCGCTGAGGCGTGGAGACACTCAAAATAAACTCATTTAGCCAGTTGAGCTATGGGCTTGCTGAGGCGTGGAGATGGTCAAAATAAACTTACTTATTTAGGCACAAGATCGCCCTGATCACAAGATCGATCACCTTTTATTTGGGCACAAGATCGCCCTGACCACAAGATCGGTCACCTTCTATTTGGGCACAAGATCGCCCCGACCACAAGATCGGTTACCTTCCATTTGGGCACAAGATCGTCCCGAGCACAAGATCACTCGCCTCTCTGCTTCGCAACTCTCATGCGAACTCGATTAAGTTGTAGCTCTCATGCACATTTACCCATTTCGGCACAAGATCACCCCAAGCATGAAATCGCTCACCTCTCCGCTTTGCAGCTCTCATACGAACTCGATTAAGTTGCAGCTCTCATGCATAATTACCCATTTGGGCACAAGATCGCCCCGAGCACAAGATCGCTCACCTCTCTGCTTCGCAGCTCTCATGTGAACTCAATTAAGTTGCAGCTCTCATGCACACTTACCTATCCGAGCATGAGATCGCTCACCTATCTGCTTCCCAGCTCTCATGCGAACTCAATTAAGTTGCAGCTCTCACATACACTTACCTATCCAAGCATGATATCGCTCGCCTATTCATTTTATGGCTCTCTTAGGAGTTTAACGAAATTGTGGGAACCGTAACTTGCACGCGAATCTATCCTATTATCTAATAAATTTTGTACTTTTACTTTTGCAGGAGCGGTCTAAGGGTGATGTCACCCCAGCGTATAGCTCACATTATTTTTAAAATCACGCATAAGTTTGGCAGATGATTCAAACCAGAACGTATCACAAAAGAAAATAGCAACGAACAAAGAGTGCATAAAAGCCAATCTTATTCATTAAAAGACCTCAACAAGGTATGTGTACATCAAAAAGCCCTAGACACAAAGTTAGGCAGAACATATTGAAGAACCCTAAGTACAAGCTAGTTTAGGAGCAAAAGAAACCACAATAAAAAGAAGAGAAACAAAGGAAAGAAAGAGGGAAAAAATGGGAAAAGGTCGGCCGTGGATGGCGGCATTTTAAGGGCAGCACACCACTAGCTTTTTCCTTCCAAAGCACAATCAGCGGCAGTGCTGCATCCCATCTACCCCTACCACTTGCACTTCCTGAAGGAATTGACTCAGGGAACACCGGGGGTACGATCGACCAAGGAATTGCCTCACGGTGAAACCAGAAGGACATAATCTGGAATATGTGCGGGAATGTCCTGCGTTACCGATGAAGACAAATCTTCCGAAACACATATGCAGCAGACCATACATGCCTCCGGAACGGACCAGAATTTCTGTGGTGGTTTGTCAGGATATTCCATATTTGCTCAGTATAAAAAGGCTGAAGAATCACCCTCTTTTATATAGAACAGGTGATGGCTCACCGAAGGGTCCAGAATCTCCCCTCCCAACCACCCGCATTGATGGTCTCGAAAAAAGATTCAACTAGTGCGGTCATAATTACCGGATGTGCATTATCTTGGGAAATGAAACGATGGTTCTAAAGAAAAAAGAGAGGCACTTCGACTTTTTAGGAACCAAAAAGATTCAACTCCCAGCCCGCTGCGCAAGCTGAGAGTTGGCGGGCTAATGTTGTGTACAAGAACCGACCCAGAAGGAAGCAGTGGACTCGAGTTCAACAGGAGCACCTCAGCGAGCTCCTTCCCCAGAGAGCTTTGTCGTGGCAAGCCACGCCTCGATAGATAGCGACCCGACGGGATAGTCGCGAAGGTGGCCCCTCTTATAAGAGCTCGTTGTCTCCCCTCTACGATAGCTCCGAGCTTGCCATCTCATGGCTCCACTGGTCCCATGAGCTTGGAATCCTAGCGAAGAGGTGCTGGACTCTCTACGTGACAAAACGAACACTAGGTAATGGCTACAAGCTCGAGTCTATCATCGGCAGGAGGGCCCCACCTCTGCAGCCTATGATTAGCAACAGCCGAATTGTAGCCTATCATTGTCTTTTCCATTTATAGTTTGATGTTACACCATTGTAGTTGGTAATTAATGCATGTAACCCCTCCTTTCTCTATAAATAGGATTGCATTGTTAGAAGAAAGGGAGGAGGGAGGAAAAATAATAATCCTGTAAGTGGAAATGTTGCAAAAGTTACTTCTCACACATCAATAAAACTTTCACCGTGGACGAAGGGTCCGGTGCCATCCGGATTTGGCCAAACCATGCTAAATCTTTTCTCTTCACCTCTGACTTTCCCTGTGATCCTTGTTCATCTCGTTATTCAATTAGGGTTGAACTAGACACAAGCTTGACATCCCATAAGAATCCCCCCATTGGCCGAAGTTTGGAGCACGACCAAAATCCGACGTCAACAATCATAAATTAAACATTCCAAAATAAATCATGCATGTAAAAATCTGAACATACAAGTTCACAATTGTTGACGTCAAATTTTGGTCGTGCTCCAAACTCCAGCTAACTGGGGATTCTTCGGGATCTCAAGCCTGTTTCTGGTTAGCATATGAGAAGAATGACCAAAAATGAAATGGGATGGACGGAAGAGTAGGGAGAAAGACACAAGATTTAATGTGGTTCGACCAAATCTAGATCTTGCTGGACCCTACGTCCATGGTATGTATGATATATTAGCAGGATTACAAATGGTTTTTTACTTTCTATCTTTACAGAGTTTCTGCATATATCTAACTGATCTCTCTCATTCATCCCCTCTTCCTATCTACCGGGTCTTCCCTTTTATAGAAGGAAGAAGGGACATGCATTAATTACAAGCTACAATGGTGTTTACATCAAGTAATAAGTAGAAAAGACAGTTGCAGGCTACAATCCGACTGCTGCAGTACTGAGGAGGTGGGGCCCTCTTATCAGTTATAGACTTTGGCTTATAGCCGTTGCGTGGTGCTGCTTCTACCATGCTGAGAATCTTGTGCCTTTATGTTGGGATCTGGGATTCAGACTTCAGACGCTAATGTAGTGACGAGGAAGCAAGCTTAGTATTATTGCAAAGAGGGCAGCGAGCTCTTGTAAGGGGGTCGATCATTCTTTACAAGTGCCTTACCGAGCCATCAGTCAGTGAGGTACAGCTTCCTAAGAAGGAGCTTGCTGGGAAGGGTCTCGCCAAGGAGAGGTTCGCTGACATGCTTCTGGTGATTCGACGATCTCTTTCCTTTGGTGATTTCGAGTCCACCGCCTTGCCTTAGGCCGATTTTCGTACACAACATCAATGCCCCAACTCTCAGCTCGTGCAACGGGCTGGGAGTTGGAGACCTTTCAGATTTCAATCGATCAAAATTAGAACCGTCATTTCCTTTCCCCAGGTTTTGTTTTTACCGAAGTGAATCCAGTAATTATGATCGCACTAAGTTGAGTCCTTTTCGAGGCCATTAATGTGTGTGGTTGAAATGAATCTGGACTCATTAGTGAGCCATTTCTCGCTCTATTTAAGAGAGAGGCTATCTTCTGACCTTATTGCACAAAAAAAATTATGGAATACCCTGATGAGCCGCCATTGAAATTTTGGCCCTTCTTGGAGGTGTGTATGGTCTACTGCATATGTGATTCAAAAAAATCATTTTCTTCAGTAACGTGGAAGGATCTTACATGGATCCCAGATTATATCCTCTTGGCTCCGTCGTGAGGCAATTGTTCGGCCGGCCAAGCTCCTATGGCTTCCTAGTTAGATTTCTTCAAGAGGAGCAGGTGGTCGAGGATAGAGGGGATGCAGCACTGCCGTTGACTGTGCATTGGAAGAAGAGAGGCTACGACGTGCTGTTCTTCAAAATACGGCCATCCATGGCTGGCTTCTTCCCCTTTTCTCTTTTTCTTTTGATTTCCTTTCTTCTTCTTTTAGTGGGGGCTTCTTTTGCTCCTCAACTAGTTTGTACTTTAGGATTTTCCAATGTATTTTACCTTGTTTTGTATTCAGAGCTTTATGATGTAAATATACCTCGTTGAGGTCTTTTAATGAATAAAATTACCTTCTAGTACTTTTTGCTTGCTATTTCTATTTTTGGTATGCATATTGTTTGATTGATCTAAGTGGCTTGTATGTACCTGAAAAATAGAGTGGGAGATGCACGTACCTAGTTGCAAGTGAGTTGTGACTTAATTGAGTTCGCATAAGAGCTATGAAGCAAAGAGGTGAGCGATCTTATGCTCGGGGCGATCTTGTGCCCAAAAAGATAAGTGCGAATGAAAGCTATGACTTAATTGAGTTTGCACGAGAGCTGTGACTTAATTGAGTTCGCATGAGAGTTGTCACTTAATTGAGTTCGCACGAGAGCTGTGAAGTAAAGAAGTGAGCGATCTTGTGCTCGGGGCGATCTTGTGCCCAAAATAAAGGGTGACCGATCTTGTGGTCGAGGCGATCTTGTGTCCAAAGGGGTGGCCGATCTTGTGGCTGGGGCGATCTTGTGCCAAAAATAAAGGGTAACCGATCTTGTGGCCGAGGTGATCTTGTGCCCAAAGGGTTTATTTTGGAGCGTCCCCACACCTCAACGAGCCCGTAGCTCAGCTGGTGAGTTATTTTTTAGCATCTCCATGCCTCAGCGAGCCCACAGCTCAACTGGTGAGTGAGTTTATTTTGGAGCGTCTCCACGCCTCAACGAGCCCGTAGCTCAACTAGTGAGTTGTTTTCAAGCATCTCCATGCCTCAGCGAGCCTGTAACTCAACTGGTGAGTTGTTCGTCAATTCTTCTCTGAATTAAGCTCCGAGGGGCCTTCATTAAATAATAGATTGGAGCGCTCGGCCTTTCGTAAGACTTATAATAGGTTGACAGCGTGCAGACGACGGGTGTTGCTATCACAACAAAAGAAAATTTAATATTAGTAAACGTGTTCAAAAATGCTTATACAATTCATGGATAAATATAAAAGTCTAAAAGATTGTCCTGATTGTAGGGGACTGTTCTTGCTCAGTGCCCTATGTTACTGCCTGGAAGGCTGCACAACGTAACCGTGCAGGTGTCCTCTTTTAATGAAGTCTTCGATGGCATCTCGCAATGCCCAACATTCTGAGGTGACGTGTCCGAACTCGTTATGGTATGCATAAAATTTCCCTCGGTTGAATATGGACTTGCCAAGCATTTTCAGGGGCGGAGGCCTTCCAAAGTCTTCCTTGTCCCTTTCCATTGCGAAGATCTTGTCTTGAGTATCTGACAAGATACTATAGGTGTTGTGGCAAGCCTGGAATGGGGGCCTTTCATCCTTGCCCTTTTTCACGGATTGAAACTCGGGGTTGTCATTCCCACTTCCGCGGTTATTTCTTTTCTTGTTCGGGGCTGAACTACCCGTTTCAATTTTTTGCGGACTGAAAGTTTCATCCCACCTAACTTGCTTCACGGCCTGCTCATAGAATTCTCCCAGGTTGTCTACTGGGGATTTGTACAGGCTCTTAAATAGCTTTCCATCCCTGTGAAGTCCTGCGGAGATGGCAGTCAGAATGGCTTCATCCGAGGACTTTTGGACATTATTGACTTCGCACCTAAAGCGGGTGAGATAATCTTTCAACGCTTCCTACTTACCCTGGAAGATAGTAGCGAGATGACATGGGAGTGCGAGTCACTTTCTCAGTGCTTGATATTGATCGACAAATCTTTCCTGACACTCCCCCCAGCTACTGATGCTACGAGTTGGGAGACTCTTAAACCATGCTCGAGGAGTTTCAGCCAAGGTAATGGGGAAAACGCGGCACTTAGCCAAGGGGTTATAAGCTTGAAGGTCCATCTGGATATTAAACAAGTCCAGATGACTATATGGGTCGCTGTCTCTGTCATATAGTGGGATGGCTGGGATTTTAAGCTTACATGGTAAGGGCTCCTCTATGATCTTTCTAGAGAAAGGGGTTTGCTCTTCAAGACACTTTCTGTCATTCCAAGCCCAAGGATGTTCCTCCATATGCATGACTCTTTGAAGGAGACCTTTCACCATGATACCCAAGCCCCCCAGCTCCTGGCTAGGGACCTGGTGGCTCAGTCCATCATCCTGACCACACGGATGGTAATTCGAGACCTGCTCCTGGTTGATCTCACTAGAATGTTCAACCTCGAGTATGGTGGATTCAGTTTACACTTGCACATTCTGGGCTTGTGCCTGCACCAGCATTGTGACTGTCTTAGTCAGTTCCCCCATCATATGCTCGAGTCTTTCCTGACGCTGGAGCCAGATTTGTGGTTCTTCAATGCCATTAGCAGTGAGAGCCGGTTGCATCGAGCTGGTTGGAGGGAGGCCAGTGGCTACTCTAATCACAGGAGCGGTGGACGAGTCCGTTATTGTAACATGGCTATCTGGGGTTTGGCATCGTGCATTCGAGGCCCTAGTAACTCTTCCTTTGGCCATCACAATGAGAAGTTAACTAGAACAGGTGAGATCCCCACATACGGCACCAAAATGTTGACGTCGGATTTTGGTCGTGCTCCAAACTCCGGCCAATGGGGGATTCTTTAGGATCTCAAGCCTGTTTCTGGTTATCAGATGAGAAGAATGACCAAAAATGAAATGGGATGGATGGAAGAGTGGGGAGGAAGACACCAGATTTAACGTGGTTCGGCCAAATC
>JANHAO010009028.1:0-18749 GCA_026873985.1 Saraca asoca | reverse complement strand
AGGAGGTTTCTGAACCAATTTCACAAAAAGAAGCCATTTTTCAGGAATTTCACATATAAGGGTTTATACACAAGGAACTTGAAATTTTAACACACGATTACTACAGAATAAATCTTTTGTTCTAGGATTATTCATTAGGGTCTAAAATGCTAGTAGCCAGCTTAGTTGGAGCTGGGATGCTACCAGTGAGCCTGTGGAGACTGTTGAATAAATTACACTATTTTAGAGCCTTTAGCATAACATCTTGAAAAATCAACTGTTGAGTTACTATGAAATAAATTCGATGATCTAGAATTACTCACCAGGTCTCAAGGAGTCTACCCTTAGCTCACTGCCGGTCGAAGCACCGCCGGCGGTCTAGAACTCAAGCAGGCTGAACTAGCTAGCCGAACAGGGGGGAAGAAGAATTGAGCTACTACTGGGTTGTGTAGCCATGGGACCATGCTAGAGAGGGAAGGAAGTGGCCACTGCTCGCGACAGCTCCAGTGAAGAGGAACGACGCCAACCGAAGTTGCACGGAGGTTGCGCCGTCAAAGGAAGCCATGCGTTCAAGGGTTGCTGGCAAAAATGAAACCTTGGAGGAAGGCCGACTTTGCTCCGGTGGAGGAAAAGAAGAGAGGGAGAGAGAGAGTACCGGTGGGTGTGAGAGAAGGAAGAAGAAGTCGGAGAAGCCGGTGGGAGAGTGGGAGAAGTGAGGGAGCTCGGGGGAAATGAGAAGAAGCTCGCAGAAGCTTCTAAAAAAAATTGGGGGAGGGCTGGAAAAATATCAGCCATAGGTAATCAAAAATCGGCTGCGCCAGTTTTAGCCTAAAAATTTTCACTTTGGCCCCATAATTTTGGCTTAATTTGAAATCTACCCCGCCCGAATTTAAAGTTTTTCACTTTAGTCCCCAAAACCTTTTCATTTTAGTCCTCTTTAACTTTAAATTTTTATTTTAAATTTCTCTTTTATTTTTCTAATTTTTTCGGGTATTACAATTAAGTACAACACTAACTTGTTTTGAGTGTAAAAAGCCTAGACACACAAAGCCAGACTGTCCAATGTACTTGAAGAAACAACTTGAGAATGAAAGAAAGAAGAGAAAACAAACATCAAGAAAAAGGAATTTAGCCTTCTGGGAAGATGGAGATGCTGATTCAACAAAAGATTAGGTAACTGATGAAGAAGCATATCTTTTTCGTATGGCTAGATTTGATGAAGATGTTGAGGTATTTCAATATCCATCTTTTTTTCATGGTGAATATATTACTGATTTAGATAATGAAATTGAAAATGATTCTGATGTTGGTGATTTGTATGTTGAGATGAATGATTTGCTAGTCAAAAGTAGGAAAGACCTAAAGTAAGTTAAAAGTGAAAAAGAAAATTTGACAAAAAATTAAAGCAATCTGGATAGAAAAATAATGATTTAAATGTTTTAGTTAAGAAATTAAATGATAGAAAGGCATGTGATTAGTGTGAGTCATATAGATCTGAAATAGCTATATTGACAAAATCACTACAAGGATTTAATGATAGCAATAGAAGACTTAATGATATGCTAGAAAGCCAAAAACAATTTCAGAGTAGATTTCGATTAGGATATAAGCAATCTAAATTCAAAAGGAATTCTACATACATTACTTGTTATTACTGTAACCATGAAGGACATGATATCAAGCCCTATCCATATAGGAATGGTACATACAATTTGAAACCAAAAGAAAAGTTAGTTTGGTTACCTAAGAAATTTATTGCTGATTTTACTAACAAGCTTGGACCCAAGTTCGGTTGGATACCTCAAAAACAAAGATAATTTTTTTTTTGTTTTGTAGATTTGGAGTTAAATGCTGAAAGGTAGAGTGAAGTTGTCTTGTCACACAATGATACATTGGTAATATTTTGGAAATTGGATCATATGAAGAATTGGAACTTTTTAGAAGAAATTTTTATATTTGAGTTTATATCCTTCACTGCAGTTACTAACTTAGGCATTGGAGATTTTCCAAGGTTTGTTTTGCAGGTATTTAAAGTGAAGATTGAGTTTCTAGGTAGTGAGTAGAGTGTTACTGGTAAAAACATCACTTTTAAATAGTTATAGAATAAAATTACACGAAAAATTGTTTTCAGAATTGCCTGAATTGATTAGCGAATCAATTAGAATTTTTCTAATTTTTTTCAAGAGATTCTAAATCGATTCAAGAATCAATTCACATTGAAATTTTTTAATATAATCAATTAAAAAATCAATTCACAGAATTTGTAACCTTTTGGAAACTCTGAATTTTTCTAAAAACCTTTCATATACTTTTTCGAATTGATTCTGCAATGGATTCAATCTTTAATATAATCAATTGTAGAATTGATTCTCAATAATTTTGATGCATAATTTCATAACACAATTAACTTCAAAATTGATTCAAAGTTCTAAAACTTACACCTGAATCAATTCACAACATGTCAAAACACACTATGAATCAATTACAGAATCGATTCAAAGCCTAATTTTTATATATATCAAATCGATTTTAACCTCATTTAGCAGTTACTTTATTTGAACTATCCAAAAACTCTATCAAATTTTACCCAAATTTCTCACCCCAATCTCAAATCTAAATCATTTTTACTCAAATTTCTTCTATAGAATTGCTAGAAACACTAAATCTATCTATTCTTACTAATTGATTTCTTCAAAACTTCTTAAAATCACCGGATCCTAATTTCAAACTCACAAACTCCTAACTGAAGAAAATGTCAAAATGCATCAAGCTTGCTATTTCAAAGAAAAAGCATAAAGAAACAGGAAAATCCACAACTCAAGTAAGAGAAGAGACACATTTTCAATCACCAAGTGGGTATGCCAATTTCCTATAGCTATCAAATAGGAAAATTGAGCCTTTTAAGTGTTTTAGTGAGAAATTATTAGAAATTACTCACTTACCTGCTTTGTTAGCCAAATACAAGTTATGGAGGATAAATTACTTTTGATGTGGATCATCAAAAACTAATTTGATTTTAATATGCCATATTTTATACTGAAATATTTAGGAGATTGTTCAAAACACTTAGATATTGGCTTCCTCCCATTTGGTATAATTCTTACCCCTTTTTTAAAAAAATTCAAATTGCCAATTTCTAAAGAAAATTAATTTTATCCAATAAATGCATCTACTATGATAACTACCATACATCTATATAAGATGCAACTAGAACAGGATGATAGAGAAAATTAGAAAAGGAAAAGGATACAAGTTCCCTAAATAACTAAAGGAACATCAAGCTCAGAGGGAGCATTGTCTAGTGAGTCAGAAAATAGATTAGTTGAAGAAATGATAAAATTGCACACTTACTTGCTAGATCGCCTTGGCACACATCAGTCATTCTTTAAGCTTTTAGAGGACTGCATAGGAAATGTAGAAAAAAAAGTCTATACACTTTAAACCACAATAAATGAGGGCCTCAATACCCTGGAGACTCAATTGTATGAAATATCACAGTAAATGTACTAGTGGGATGAAGAAGCTGAACTTCAAGCTGAACCTAAACAAGATCCACCTGCTTAGTATGTTGTTGATTGTGTCTTGTATCCCTTAGCCCCTTTCCCATTTTCACTATATCTGTTCTTATGTTGATTTTCTGAATTATTTTCTGATTTTCTGGATTATTATTTTTGATATTTTGTTATTTTGATTGTTATATTTGATACTGGATATTTTGATGACTATGTATATATTTTTTCATTTGCATATTCTGGATTTAACTTTAACCCATATATGAATTCTAGTTTATTATTCTGGATTATGATTTTTTGATTTATTAGGCATCAAGTTTACCTTCAAAAGCTATGATTTTTTATCAGGAAAAAGAGTAAGTGAAATGAAACTTGAAATATTAGTCTTGATTTTTTGAAGATCTGATTTTTTTTTCTTTTTATTAAGTACTAATTTCTTTTTGATATACCAAAAAGGGGACAAAAGATGAGATTTTTGAAATGGAGAAATGAGATGAAATAAGATTTTTGAAATGAGATTTTCAAACTAAATATCCTTTTTAGGAGAAAGATAAAATAAAAAAAAAAGGGAGATATGATATTTTTTTTCTGAAGAAAAGATGAATTTTTCTCATCTAACATTGATTCTTTTTAAGAAACTTTGAATCTCATATACATTGTTTGTCAACATCAGAAAGGGGAAAATTGTTAGCCCAAGTTATCCTTTCTACACCTTTTCTTTAGTTTTGATAATTGAAAAATAATTTTATTAAAAAATAATTTTAGAAAAATACTTTGGTCGTTATTATGAGCTAACTTTATTTTTGTGTGTTTATCTATTTTTTGCAAGATTCAAAGTTGATTAAAGTTTGATGAAAAGATCTACTTTAGTATTACGTTTTTACTTTATTTCTTAGGATCTTTGTAATAGAAATCTTTTTCAAATTACTTAATTATTTTTTTAAAGAATAACTTACAGTGAGGTAAAATAAATCATTTAAAATGTATTTTTGAACAAAAGTTTTCAAACATATTTTTCACATACTCCTTCACAAATTCAATTTTTATAAAAATTATTTTTTTTACTGTGAGAATTGATTCATTACTGGAAAACTTGTGAAATGAACACAAATCAATTCATTAATCGATTCATGAAGAAAAGTTTTCTTACCAAAGGTTTGGAACTTTTTTGTATCGATTCATCAATCAATTCAGTAATGAATTTTCACTTGACCTAAATCAATTCTTAAATCAATTAGTTAGTTAAAAGTTTATTGTAACTATCACAAATCGATTCCCGAATAGATTCACAGATCGAAAGTCCGTTATTTTCTAACTCAACTATAAATAGACCAAACCTTATTTTCAAAATATAACTTTTCATAACTTAGTGCGATAGATAGAGAGGAAAATGAAGAGCTTACACGTGATTTCCTCACCTCACTTGGATTAAACAATTTTATTAAATCTTGAGCAATCTGAAAGTGATTTTTGCATAGTTAATTGAGATATACATCTCAATTTGACTGTATTATATTTCTAAACTTAGTCTTTGTTATTCTTAAATATTTCTAGAGTTAGAAATCTAGATACAAAGGAAAAGGTTGATTTTTCCTTTGCATCCTTTTAGGATTGTGAGATTGATTGTAATTTGTAGGAGGTGCATTGAATTCTTGTTATATCTTCTTAGTTGTGAGGTAAATCATAGTTATGTTAGATTTAAAATTTTTGTATCTCAGGTATTACAAGAGCCTGTTAATTTCTTATTGTAAAACTGGCCAATAGAAGGCCTGTTAAATTCCTATACTTAGTTAATAAAAGCAATCATACGATTGAGTATTAATCCAGTAGAGTAGACTTGAATTGCGATTTTAATTCAAGTTAAACCACTTTAAAAATCTGTGTCTTAATTCTGTAAATTTTGCAATTATATTTTTACAAAATCACATATTATATAATTTTGAATTTTTGCTACATTAAATTTCGTAATTCTATTTTTCTTACATTAACTCTGTTAGTATTCATTAATTCTGGTTCTATAATTAATGTTATAATATGTTTTTCTGTTAATTCATTTAAGTGATTGATTAATTGTTAACTATACAATTTGATTTAAGAAAAATTTCTACTGTGCATACAAATTAAAGTTAACAAGTGCATTTAAATTTGATTTAGCTGATTAAATTCATTTAGTTTTATAAAGAGTATAAAGTTCCCCAATGGGAATAAGGGAAAGATCCTTGTTATCTAGCTATATCACTTTTGGGATCAACAGTGTCATCTTGTAGAATGTGTCAGTTGCTTGTTATAGCCACACTTTATTGACAATTCATCATCCCTTATGGACATGGTCAAGCTTTCTCCGCAAGATTATGGCTTCTCTAGGGGCTTCCTCTCGCTAAATAAGCCGTCGATTCACTCACTTCTCTTGAGTGGTTTTGCATTCCCTTAAATGTCTACAATGAATGAATGCATAATTAATGTCTTGTGTTGTATAGTAAGTCCACCATTTTTTGCACATACTTGCACTCGATGCACCGTTAACATTCCTTTGAATGTAATATCTCTATTCCTTTTGAGTTTACTCCTCTAAGTAAAGTTTATGCCCTTTGATACGATTTTGGACTCACCTAATAAGATTTGTCCGCTCAACAAATCATAAGAAATATGTCATCTTGTAGAATGTGTCAACTGTCTGTTGTGGCCACACTTCGCCGATAATTCATCATCCCTTATGGATATGGTCAAGCTTTCTCTGCAAGACCGTGGCTTCTCCTAGGACTTTCTCCCACTATATAAGCCATCAATTCACTCACTTTCTAGAGTGATTTTGCATTCCTTTAAAATACCTACTATGAATGAGTGCATAATTAATGTCTCGTGTTGTACAGTAAGTCCACCAACTTTTATATATGCTTGCACCCGATGCATTGTTAACATTCCCTTGAATGTAATATCTCACACATTAGCTCTCAATTTGCTCCAACTTTTTATACCTTTCTTGGTCAAGCCCTCAACAACATTTATTTGCTATTTTTCACAAGTGTCTGCTTCTCTTACAAGCTCCATATGCTTTTGACAAGCCGAATCTACCCCAATTATGGCCCACCTGATCTATTTCCTCTAGCATAACTAGGCTTTGATACCAATTGTCATGAGCCAATAGCTTTCTAGCTGAAACCCTGTAGTGCATAATGCTAACTCTTTGTCAACATGTCAGTTTTTCAATAAATTCGAGCCACGCTCTGATAAAAAATTAGGATATTAAGGATTTTGTCGTCCATATAATCAAAATTCTATGCATAATATGTGCCACACAATATGCCTTTAGTGTTAACGAACGTGCCATACAATATGCCTCTAGTGCATATCGATAATGGACTTTTTAAAATAAGGAGAAGGATAACTTTATTTTATTAATATATACCTCATTACATAATTTTAAGTGTGTAGGAGGAGTATTTTTAGGTTCCAAACTTTGATTCCTAGCCCAAGTCATGGTGCCCACTCGGTCATTGGACACACATTCCTTAAGGAGCATTCTAAACAAAAATCATATTGGCAAGAGTAAACATACTTTTTCCTGATTTGTAATACCCAAAAATTTATAATAAAATAGAAAAGGACTAAACTGAAAAATTTGACAGGGATTAAATTAAAAAGATTTGTGGAAGCTGGGCCTTTATTAAGGAGGCACAAAAGTTTTGGGCCCTAGTGTAAAGCGATGCTAATCTTGGGGGCCAAAATGTAAATTATATAAAATATTTTTTTTCTATTTAAGGGGCCAGCTAGTTACAGGTTCAGCCTACCCCTCCCTCCATTCGGCCTCTTTTTCTCCTTTCCCGGTCTTCTTCTCCTTCCTTCATTTTCTGGCCTTCTCCGAAATCTTCTGGAGTTTTCTTACATTGCCGGCATAACTTAGCCACCATATTCAGCTAAAGAAAGCCCAGCTGGTTTCTGTTGCTCCTCTTCTCCTTCGACCTGCTTGGTTTTGGATGTTTGTTGCAGTCGGTGAACTATAGCTATTTAGCCATGGCAGCTTTGGCTGTCGGCCGACCCTCTCTTCACCGGTGGACGTTTTCTTTCTCCCTTCCGATGTATTTCCCAACTGAATGAGCTTGTAGCAGCTTGGCTCCCTTTGCTTCTCCTGTTATCCATTGGTTCGGCTAGCCATGACTTCTGGGCCGCCGATGGCGTTCCGACCGATGACAAGTTGAGGGTAGCTACTCCAGATCACGGTGAGTAATTCTAGATCATTAATTTTATTCCGTATTATTCTGATTGGGAGATATCAAGAAATTTGTGTTTGAGCTTAAATATATATAGTTGATACAAAATAAGAAACTTTGCTATTGTTTGATTCTAATGCATTTTTTTATAAATTATAGAGTCCATAATGCTCGAATTTCTGTGAGTTCATAACTTGGCAGTGAGTTGATATTCCTACCCTTGCAAATTTTGTTGCATTGATAAGTGATTTTGTTAAACATTAAGTTATGATTTTTGATACAACTAATTACTGATGATGAATTATTCTGAGGTATTATTTGTATTTAAAATATGTAGTTTTATCTTGTTTTATTTTGAGAATTAATGAGAATAATTTTCAATGTGAAAAGTTTGGATAATTTAAGACCCTGGGCTCAATGGAAACCCATTAGTAATCTGGTGACATTTGTGAATAGCCTGTGTGGCTGAACAATATAGAAAATGGCCTGAATAGCTATAATAGCCCAAGGGGCGGTATTAGCCTATTTGGTAGAATGAGAAATGTGACCATTAAATATGAGTATTCAACACGTGTAATAAGTGAAAAGGAAATATTGGTGATGGCATGATTACCAATAGGAGTTTCCTTAGAATCTAGGTGTTGATATTGTTTTTCTACGTTTTGAATAAAGATAGAGATGAAAATGCTTTAGTTGGTTTTGAAAATGCTTTGATTGATTTAAATATGTTTTGACACTTTTGCTTACCCAAATAATAAATCTCTTGCTATATAATATGTTTTAAAATGTTGATTTGAAATTCTGGATCCATTGGTAATTCCTTGGCAACCTACAAATGCACATGTGTGTCTCTATTCTGATCTGTAGAAGAAATAAGGGGGAGACTTGAATAGGTGAGAAATGGTTGGACTTGGGGATAACATATGTTTGGGTTCCTTGTTAGATTCCTTTGGATTCGGAACCACTGGAAAATCCTAAGAAACCCTCAAGTGCACTTGTGACCATCTGGTGTGTTTTGTAGCGATAAGGGGGAGGGCATAATTTGATAAATATACTTGTTTAGTGTAGCGGATGGTTTGGGGGTGATATGACCAATTTTGGTTACCTATTGGAATTATTTGTATCCAACTAATATCTGTTTTGAAGAAAAAGAAATACGTTTTGAAATATTTTATTTGATATATAAATATCGGATTTATGAAAAAGTTATTTTAAGAAATACATGATTTCTGAAAATGGTTTTCAAAAAATTTCGATTTTGAGGGAAATTTTGTATTGACAAAAATATTTAGTTTCAAAAATATATGTCTTTCTAATAGATTTCATGTAATCAATTTATAAAATCCAATTTCAGTTTTAGTGGGACTACTCGCTCACTAAATTTTTGAAATTTCTTTAACAAAAAATAAAAGGTATAAAATAGTAAATATATATAAATAGTAATAGGTAAAATAGTAATTACGGGTTGTATTAGTTTGTGTTCCGGATGGCCAGTAGGATGAATGTCTAGTTTGGGCTTCTGCGTGTTTGATTTGTTGCTACGTATGCTTTGCTGGGCATATAGCTGATATTGTTTGTCTGTGAAAGCCTTGTATAAATTGGTGTTGTGACTTAGCTATTAGATAGGAATACTTATTGCATTCCCAGTAGGTTGTTGTTATCTAGTCTGGGCCATTGTGTGTTTGTTTATTTATTATACGGGTTTTGATGGGCGGTGGCCCTTGTTGTACATTAAGGCCTTGAGCATAGACTTTCAGATTATGGGGAAAATTCTGTCGAATTTTTGGCAAAATAGACATGTATCCATGAGAAAGTATGCATAGTCAGGCTTGTAAGATGTTTACTATGGGTGACCTTCTACGCTGGTCACGTCCCCCAGGTTGGGTCGTCACATGATTGACAGAAGGACTTTTCTTTTAACTCCTAAGTATTCTAATGTGTCATTTTATATGGAGGCAAAGATAAAAATGCAAGGATCACAACCATGTACTTTTTTATTCGTACTAGACAAATAATCAATACTAAAAAGATATGAATACCCCCAACGAGAAATATTTAGAAAAATAGTCCACGTGTGCATTTTCTCCCAATTTCGTTTCACAAGACCTCATTTTCATGCTCAATTTTTACACTAAGTTTTGTCCAAAATCAAGCTTGTTTGCTTGCTGAACTAGTTTAAAAGGCAAACTTGTAATGCACGGACAATACACTAATTATACCTAAAATCCATCCTCTCACATGCTGATACATTTTTCTAAAAAAAAAAAATAGTTTTAGGTATGTTAGTAAGTTTTTACTAAAATAAAATGTCATGCAATCCTAATATTGCAAGGACTTGTGAAGTTCAGATATAAAATATGGGATGGTACATTATTCTTTCACTCATTGGCATCACATTTATGAAAGTAGCATTTTATTTTTATCTTAAAAACTTACTTTCAGAAGCATGCTTTCTACATCATATTTCTATTTTCAAAGACAATGAGCAAACTCAGTTTCTACTGAAACATGGCGTATAAAGAGTAAAAGTTAAAAAAATGAAAAATTAATAATATCACATTTAACTCAATTTTTTTAAAAAATTTGAATTTTGGCTAAATACATTTTAATGGATTGTCAAACATTATATAAGAGTTATAAAAAATGCCCTTCAAAGTCCAAAATAATATCATGAAAACACTAAATTAATCATCAAATGTGTACTAAATTAAAAGAATAATGTTTGTTTAGCACAAAGTTATTTTACAATCAATTTGTGTTATGAGAGAAATTCTGGATCATAATGTCACATTTATATAATTACGAAGAGATTCTTAATTGTATGAAGTGTATTTAATTATGTGTACTAAGTGATTGTTTGATTCATATGAAATAAATTCTCTTATAAACTTTTTGAGAAATGTTTAAAGTTGTTTAGTTAACAATGAAATTTAATGTTAAAATAATATCATGGACTAGCACAATTAATCAATTTATTGTAAGTTGGATCACTAAATGTAAAATAATATTATTTATTTATTAGTCTAAATATGTGATCATATTGTTAGTGGACTTTAGTGTGATACTTAGACTATCCATGAATCTATTTTTATGTGAGCTTTATTTATAAAGCTATTGATGATGAAAAAATTAGTCAAATTCGTTCCCATAAGGAGATGTCACTACTCTCATCTTATATGTTATTGTTGTTGCTCTATTAAGGCAATAGACTCTAACCTAATGACAATATTTACGATTGTTATGGGTATTTTTGAAACTATGCAAATGGGCTGGTAAAAGCCCAACAGACTTGTCTAATCGGAAAAAGCCCAACTCATCCAAAGACTGAGGTCACTGAACAAAAGTACTAGATCATCAGTTGTGAGCTTAGAATACAAGACAAGGACAAAGCAATAGCACCAGCTCGTTGAGGATGAGCTATATCTCGCTGGTTGAAGTATACCACCTCAGCCATCTTCTAGAAAGCACACTTTAATTAAATCCGAGAACAGGACCAACTTGCACGGTTAACTTGCAGATAACAACTTGTAGGAGTATACTTACAATTAATTTATTATTATTCTTTCCTTTTTTGGGCTATAACTGCAACACCCCAATAACTATAAATAGAGGTTAGAATCATTGTACAGAAGGAAGCCAATTTTAGACCTAAAGAGAAACTTAGACAAAAAAAGTCAATTCTAGACAAAGAGCACACTTTACAAAATATAGAAAGAAACTATATACTGTATACTCTATACTCTGAAAGCATATTATGAGAAATAACACTACCATAAATATAGAGGTTGACAATTGACTTTAGCCGAATCACGTTAAAAACTTCCGGTGCCCTCTCCATATTCTTCCTCTTTCTCTCTCTTTTATACTCAACTAGATTGTAGTTTGAGATTATACTGAACTTTTCTGGTTGATAGAATTTAGGTTTACCAAATTTCACCGTCAATAACGGTAGAAAGAGGAGTTTACCACTTCTCTCTTATTTATTTTTTTGTTCTTTCTTGTCGCTTGAATGTGAATGTAGATAAAAATCATGTATAATGGTTACCAATATTGAGTTATCATTAAGTGCATATTTAATTATTAGATTTATTATTTTGCACATATATATGCTGTAGAATGTGATTAAATATGAATATTTTAATGGTTACAATTATTTCAACAATTAGAAAGTTCTTCTTAATTAGGGGAGGACATGTAAACAATTTTCAACATTTTATGGGAAGTCGTAGGACTTTTCGCAAAATTCTGCTTCCTTTATTTAGTCAGTTAATGATCAATCAAATAATATATCAATTTGCTACTTTATAAAAAGTTATATTTTACGCGTAACATTTTGTCTGGATATATTATTTATACCATACATTAATACATTATCTATCATCTGTTTAATAATACATTCTTCTGATTGTCTCAGTATGTACAATATAAGTGCACTCAGTGTAACTAAAAATTTCCATGAGAAAGATGACTTCTTTTGTAATTATGACAAAGCGAGCATACTGTTTTCTAAAATACAAAATAAAAAATCAAGATGTCCTTATACTCTTTTATTATTGCTGTTTGGTAAATAAAAAGTAAAAATGCTTTCTAATGTATGCAATTACACTTTTTTAAGTATGGACCATAAATATAATGCCTTCACATATATCGATGTTGTTTATAGTTCAATCTCTTTCTTGTCATATCACCGAAACACATTTTTCTTTTTCCTAAACTTATTGTATAAATGTATCATTATGCTGATCTTTCTAGTAACCCTTCAAAATACAAGGGATTAGGTTTGCCTTAAACCAGAAAAGAAAGTAATAACGGCTGGTAAATTTTGGACCGGACGTATCAAAGTGGGCCTCCTCTAAAGCAGGGACGAACATCTCGGTTAACCCAATTATAAATTTATCCCTGAATGCTTGACCCAATTACAATAATTACGGCCCAAAATTGTACACGAAGAACCTGATCCTTCTTCGGAATTAAACAGAAATCTGAGGCCTGAAATAAGCTACGAAGCGTTCAGCTTTAGCTCTATCCATTCATCCCTCATGGAAGATGATTTTTTCACAAGGAACAGAGACATGCGAGAATGTACGCTTGCTTAGTATATTCTGTAATATACTAGTTTGTTTCATGCCATAATATAGTGTTACTGTAATCCTTCAATGGAAGCTGGAAAGAGTTTGTTTTGTTCATCTCCACCGTTTCCTCCAAGGACCCATGTCAGGAACCTTATTTCTTCATCTTTTTCACCTTCTTCTAATTCAGGTACAGTTTTTACAATTACTGTATAAATTTCACTGACTATCCTGTATTCCATTTCTCTGGGGTTTGACTTCAGTCTGCTTTTATATGCTTGCTTACTTACCCGTGAAATTCAATTTTTTTTTTTTTAAATTTAATTATACCTGCTTCAGCCCCAGTTAATCTGGCATTCAATTTGTTATCATTTCTACTTTATGACAAAGAAAGAGGGGAAAGTGGGGATTTTTAGAGGCCAAGTGGAATGAGTAACTTTTGCCTCTCATTTACATCTCACTTATTCTAAATTAAGTTCACGTGATTGAAATGAGATGGTTTGAGTCATATGATAGTTGGGTTTTCTTTTCATAACCCCTACATGTATGATATGTTGTTGCTCAATAAAATGTATTGAGAGTATTGTCTTCTTAGCAATAGATAAGCTATTCCTAAAAGGTGCTTGGTAGAGATAAAAATGGCGGCGATGGAGTTATAGGAAATGAACAATGTAGCAAGTTATCATGGTTTTCTAGAATGTAGATACATTGTTCATTTCCTTTTCCTATCTATCCCATTTTTCCTATCACCTATCTATCCTATCTAATACAGTTTAATTCATATACGACTTTACATTGAGCTTAGATATATCTTTGTATGTCTGTATTGTATATTTTTCACATGTCCATAAGCTATTCAGCTAAGGCTTTCTACAATTTAAGTGCACCCGGTGAAGAGGGAGCCATTCTTCCCTTCGGTTATTCTGGATTGTTATGCTGAGAAAAATAACCTTTTAACTTTTTCCAGTTTCCAAGAGCCTGGAAGAGTTCCTATAGCTATTCAGCAGTTTTTCATTAAATCCAAAAATCCAAGTCTTCAAATTCCTGTATCATATATTCTATAAAAAAAGAAAAAGAAAAAGGAAATCCTGTATCATATAATTCTTTTTCCCGTCAGTGGGTGTGCAAAATGGATTACAATATGCTTATGACTTTGCAGTTTTGAAGCTTCATGAACAGGCTCCTCCGGCGGTTACCTCAAAGTCTGCTAGCTTTGCAACACAGCATTTTCCTACCTCAGTTCTTTTACAAGAGCAGCGTGATGAGTATAAGCCTCTGCTGCACATGTATAAGGAAGACAAGACATTTCAGGTTCATATTTAGTTCATATACCCACTGATCAAACTCAAGGCTACTTTAAATGCATGATGAGATCTTTTATACTTTTTGCTTTGTTGTCAAGTTAATTAGAGCTGGTTAACAATCCATTCCCAATTTTAATGAATTAAAAGTTTTCTCATATAATCTCTTTTTGCATGAAATGCCCCAACTGGTTTTGAAGGCTCTAATATTCAAACATTTTCTTTTTCTCCGCATAATGTCCATGTTATTGATTACGTTCCCTTTGTCACAAAAGGCAACATTAAATACAGGGCAAATGAATATGACTTCAGTTCATGAAGAGAATTGTCCTGGCAATGTTGATCAATTGGCACATGACTATTGGCAGCAACTGCATCTCTGGCCTCGTTATCAGAATTTGTAAGATGGATTCTTTTGTCCCTTTCTTTGCATTGTATGAGTTTTTAATTGAAATTTGACTATTCTGTCTGCCCTAAGCTGTCTCCTCATAGGGTGCATACATTGTCTATTGCAGATTGATTTCTTTACCAACAGGGGAAAGTGCAGCGTCTTCAGTTTTGCAGCCTCTTCCTGTTGACTCAGAGAAGCCTGCTGCAAATGCGGAAGAATATAATGCAGTTGCTCTTGCAAAGCAAGCTTTGTTTGCCTCAAAACAGGCAGCCACAGTAGCTCAAGACTTGAATTCAATCAAAGCTGCAGATACTGATTCACTTCCTTTTGGGTTAGTTTCATTGTGTCTTCTAACATCTTTAATTTATTTCCTGTTTATAAGTTAATTTTGTTTGGAGAGTAATGCTGAAAATTTCATTCAGATCGGCCACTGAAAGTTTGGCTGATTCTTCACTTGAAAACAATAAAACTGTGCGGTCAACACGACTTCTGGAGAGGCGAGCTAAGAAGAGAAAATCACCAAAGTCAAAAGTTCAAGATGAAGATAGTTATCTTACAAGAAAGGAAAATGTGCAGGGAAGGTTACAAGGAGATAAAAAGACAAGTGAACGATTTGATCAAAATGACCCCCTGCGCATGTTCTTGTGGGGTCCTGAAACAAGGCAACTTTTGACTCTTGAAGAAGAGTACCAATTGATTGCTCAGCTACAGGTGTAACTCTGAATTCCATTATTTTTTTAAATGATGCTATCTTCAATTAAGGATCATTTTGATTAATGTGTAAAAACAGAATTTATTGAGACTGGAAGAAGTGAAGAGCAGGCTGCAATCCCAATTTGGGCGGGCGCCAACTTTGGTTGAATGGGCTGAAGGTGTGGGACTTAACTGTCGAGCTCTGCAGAAACAGCTTCATTCTGGTAACAGCAGCAGGGAAAGGTTGATAAATGCAAATTTACGCATGGTAGTTTACATTGCTAAACGTTATCAGGGGCGTGGTCTCGGCCTACAAGACTTATTGCAGGTAGTCTTTGAGATTTTACAAGCTTTTTCCCCCCTGCAGCAAGGGCTGTTTTAAGTTTTTCTTAATCTCTTTTTCCTGGTAGATCTGCACAGTTATTGTGATCATCCATCTTGTTTGCCTTTTATGTGTTCTGTGTCATAGCTTAACTTTGAAGAAACCTTAAAATAAATGTTTGGCTAAAGATGAAAACTTGGAATGGCGGTTGGAAATTTTAAAAGGATGTTATATTTATCTTTTGAACATTCTTGCAGCAATTGTCTCCAGTAAACATCAACTAAAAACCATCCTTTACATTATATTTCTGTCGCTGTTATAGGAGGGAAGTATGGGTCTAATGAAGAGTTTGGAGAAGTTTAGACCTCAAGTTGGTTGCCGATTTGGTACTTACGCATACTGGTGGATAAGGCAATCAATAAGGAAGGCCATATTTCAGCATTCCAGGACAATCCGTCTGCCGGTAAAAATTTATTTCTCTACATTCTAGTTGACTAAATGTGTATTTTCCAGTCATTCCCCCCCCCCCTTTTGAAGACAAAATATAAATTAAGTTGTTATTGAATTACCTGATTTTTATGATGCCTTTGCTGTTTTTAAAGCAAGGCATTAATTCCTTTTCCATTTGCTTAGGAAGCAAGCATCAACTCAATTGCTGCAACCCCTAACCAGTGTTTTATCTCCAGGATAATGTGTATACACTTTTGGGAAAGGTAATGGAAGCAAAGAAATGGTACATTCAGGAAGGAAATATTCGCCCCACCAAAGAAGAATTAGCAAGCAGAACAGGAATTACAGTAGAAAAGTTGGAAAAGTTGCTATATTTTGCAAGAATTCCAATTTCAATGCAACAAACTGTGTGGCCAGACCAAGATACCACTTTCCAGGTGCTGGTTTCTAGTTAGCTTGATTCCACATACAAATAATATAATTTCTTAATCTATAAAGCAAAAAGGCAGAGACAGTTATCAATATTTAGAATGTACTGAAACACACTTGAGATTTTTCAGCCTCCCATTTTAATTTTGGGGAATTCCTATACCAAGGGCGTTGCATCTGCTGCTACTCATAAAGATAGATGGAAGTCTTGTAAGTCTAAAAAAGCCAGTATATAGTTGATTGTAAGATTTTTTGGTTTGCAGAACTATTTCATTATGTCATGTTTGTCATAAAAGGGAAACACTATATTCACATAGTTTTTGAGGGTCTCAACATGATGTTATGACCTTACATATTTAGTAGCCGGTGCCAGGTGATTTCCGCATTTGATATTTCTTTATTTGATGTCATATTTCCTTGGTAATTTTCCATGAAGCTGGTTTCTGATGTATACAGGGCATGGTTATTTTGGTTCTCTGCCACTTATAGCCAACATAATATAATATGTTCAGGGCATTTGAAGAATTAACCACCATGTTATAATTGCAGGAGGTTACTGCAGACACCTCAGTTGAGATCCCAGAAGTGATTGTTGCAAAACAGCTGATGAGACGGCATGTGCGCGGCCTCCTAAGGATCTTAAGCCCAAAAGAAAGAAGGATAATCAGGCTGAGATTTGGTATTGACGATGGTGAACCGAAATCTCTACAAGAAATTGGAAACAAATTTGGTTTGTCAAAGGAAAGGGTCCGTCAGTTGGAGAGCCGATCATTGTACAAGCTCAAGCAATGCCTTGGTAGCCAGGGACTTGATGCATATTCAGAGTTGCTTGTCTAGGAGCAGACACTAAAATCATGCTGTTCATCTGAAATGGCAATGATGTTATCGGTTCAGTACAAATGCAGTGATTAAATTAAGCTTTGGAGGACAAATTTGATGATGGTAGTAATTGAGGCTAAAACAGGAAACTATCAGGTGAGCAGTTGGGGAAATAATGAAGGTCAGATTGGAATATAGAACAATAATACATAGACACGTGAAAATGAGATTTTGTATGTGTATCAAAAATTTGTATTCCTTTCTATTAAATTGGATATTCCTTTGCAGTCACGAGTTTTTAGTTTGTTTTGAATTCTTTCTTCCTTGTCCCTAAAACAGGATTTGAAGGGAAAAATTGGAAATGAGACAAAATTTGATGGTATCTCAGATTATCATGCTCTTTCGTAGTGGAAGGCCTCGAATTGGGTTCAGATGATCAGTACACTGCATGTTTGAAACTTGTCCCAGAATTTGCCACCATTGATGTTTTACTTTGCTGTGTCCATGGACAAAGGACATGAATATACTGAAAACTACCCTTCAAGATGCTGATCTATTAAGTTGGGGCTACAAAATTGTAGACATTAATTCACTCTCTTCTAATTTTTTAGATACAATATATATATATATATATATATATAATAAAGGAATCATAAGAGCAAATGGAAAAACGGATAAACCACATTAATAAAAACGATAAATATCAACTAGAGGCGGTTGATCATCTGTTTAGGTTCATCCATGTGACTGATCACAGATTGATTGATTACATGTGTAACAAATCAATGGATTAACTGTAAGCAGGTATATCAATAATTGTGTAATCAATTAGGTTAGTGGCTCCAGTCAACTGTAAGGAGTTATATCGATAAAATTGTGTAGTTAGTTGGACGCTATACTTATCCTTCAGAGAGATCAATGTTTTTTATGTAGAAAGTTTCAATCAATCAGTTAAAGGCACGTGGAGATATGTTATTGGTTGATCAATCTATCATGGTCAGTACAAATACAAATATAGTATGATTATTAAAATATGATCACTGTTTTACTTAAATATATATCCTCAACATGTCTGACTTATTCACTAGAGAGATAATGTCAAAGAGATAGTGGCAATCTGCACCGATTAGACAGATTACTATTGGAGGAGCTCTGCCATGGACAATCGATATTCATCTTACCAATCAATCGTTGATCGCTGTAACCTGAGTGTATCAATCAATGATCTTGACCTGCCAATTCGGTCAGATTACGGTGCCATAAAATACAATAAACGCAGAGCAGAGGTTCACCAGTCTTTGTCACTCTCATGAAACTCACTCACAATTTTCCATTTCTTCCCCTTTCTGCATCTGCCATTGAATAAGCAATGTGAACACATCCTCATTTATCCATAACAAAACTTATCAAAGTTCCACTTTTCGTCTTCTCTTATTCTCTGTTCCAACGAACACCTGAGAGAGAGAGAGAGAGAGAGAGAGAGGGGGGGGGGGGGGGGGGGGAAAAAGGCCCTTCGCAAAAAAAAAAAACCTTTAAATTTGGCCCCCCCCCCGCCTTTCCCGACTGGGAAAGTAAA